>CM069159.1:35254699-35514699 GCA_035221665.1 Okamejei kenojei | reverse complement strand
TGAAGAATAGGGATGGCAAAGTCAATAAAAAAAATTGTTTAGATTTCGCAACAGTTGTATCTTTGTACTGTGTCAGTTTCTTAACACCTCTGTATAAGATGCGTGGAATATTAAGGCCCATTCTGTACAAGTAATAAAGCAAGCTGTCAAATCTCTGGAAGAGACATTCTCATTGTTAAAATTGTTAGGATCAAGACCTGGGCAGTTATGTTATCAATAATATATCTCTAAATTGAAGTTCTGCACTTGCTAGAAATAAAATGGTTAAATTTGCAATCAATAGATAATAGAATTTTCAGATCAAAAGTGACTTATTTGCAGCATAGTATTGGGTATTGTGCACTCTTCTGAAGTGAAAGACACTGTGCTTGTAGACCAACAACTGTCTGATACATAGTGAGGGAGTATACAGTTACCCTTCTTTATTTTCAACCTTTGATTTCATTGCTTATGTTACATATTAAATGTTGAGCTTGCCTTGGGCCCAAACATCTTCAACTGCTTCATCAATGATTGATTTACCATTAAAAGGTCAGAAGTATGGGGTTGTTCATTTCCTGGGCAATGAATTAGTCCATCACCTGCACCAAATGCTAATTCCTTACCATTTGTGATTATGACATTTGAAAGATTTACATGTTGCAGTGACTCACCGAGGCTTTTCTAAGAGTACCTCCCAAACCCACGTCCTCTACTCTGACAGAAGGGCAGCAGGCGTGTGGGAACATCACCACTTGCAGATTCACCTTGTCACACATCATCCTGATGTGAAAATATAATTTTGCTGATTCTAAATCCTGAATTTCCCTCTCCAACAGCACCACAGGCGTACTTTCATAAGGACAGTCACGGTTTTTGAGGAGATGGCTCAAGAGCAATTAGATGGTGGGAATAAACACAGGCCTTGCCTTTGACACCCTGAGGCCGATTAAATTAATTAAACAAAAACTCTGGGATATTAAAACCCATTTCAATTCAACACCATATGGTATCAGTCATTTCCCATTGCATTAGATTATTTTGAAACCAGAAATAAGTGCAGCAAGAAGTTAATATTTGTGATTAAGCTCAGTGTCTGGATAGCTATTTCTATTTTACCAAAATCTTCTTCTTCTTGCGCATGGCGTGCACAGCCTAAAGTTGTAGGACAACTTGTTCTATTTGATTGTGCACGCCGGGTTGATTGCATTTGTCGAAACAGGGCGGACCACGTGAAGGTTGCAATCTTCCACCGCTTACCAAATTCTAATGTTAATAAATACTTTGTATATGTTTTGATGAGGTTGATCAGAGTGTAATGTTGATGTTTATGTTTATATTCTAATAAAATGTGTTATATTTTGGCATAAAAGATCATTTGTATCATTCAAATGTTATTTCAAAATATGCACATTCCTTTGATATTTTTAATTGTTTAAAACTTGTATTCAAATAAAGGACTTCACTTAAATAATTCTACACAGTTTGAAATGTCATCTTCCCCCTCTATTTCCTGCTCTATAATCTCTGTCACATTGGTCACACTCTCTTGCTCTGTTTCTCTGAGCTATGTAATTCATATGTGCCTTCCACTGGTTGAGATCAGTATTAATCTTCTTGTTGAAGCTTTAAAAGCTAATCTATGATTCCTAAATACTAGTTTCACACTTCCCTACCTCTTCGAGTCATAGATGAGGTCCCGGAGGACTAGAGAGTTGTTATTGTTGCTCCGTTATTTAAGATGGAAATTATAGGTCGGTGAGCCTCGCTTACTAGTTGGAAAGCTATTGGAGAGGATTCTTTGAGATAGAATTCCATTTGGAAGAGAATGGGTTAATTAGGGACGGTCAGCATGGGTTTGTACATGGCAGGTCGTGTTTTATTAACTTGAGTTTTTTGAGGAGGTGATGAAGGTGATTGATGAGGATAATGAAGTGGATGTTTACATGGATTTTAATAAGGCATTTGATAAAGTTCCCTGTAGTAGGCTGAAACAGAAGATTAAAATGCACTGGATTAATAGTGACTTGGTTGTATGGATTCGGAACTATTTTGCAGATGGAAAACAGAGGGTTATGGTGGAAGGACAATATTCAGGCTGGAGGTTTAAATGACTTGGATGTACATGTGGATGGGTTGGTTAGTGAGTTTACAGTATATGGGTATCGCTGGTCAGCGTGACTTGGTGGGCTGAAAGGCCTGTTTCCATTCTGTATCTTTAAACTAAGCTAAACTAAATTTTTAGATGACACCTAGATTGTTGAGGTCACAGACTGCGATGAAGGCTGTCAAAGTATACAGTGGGATATAGATCAGTTACAGAAATGGGTGGAGAAATGATTGATGGAGTTTAATCTAAGTATGTCTGACATGTTGCACTTTGGGAGGTCAATTGTAATGGGGGAAATGTACAATTAATGGCATGACGCTTACCAGCATTGAGGTGCAAGAGGATCTTGGGATCCAAGTCCACAACTCCCTGAAAATGGCAACACAAGTAGGTAGAGTGGTAAATAAGGGAATGGAGGGATATGGGATATGTGCAGGTGGATACGTGATGGAAGCACAGACATTGTGGGCTGAAGGGCCTGTTCTTGTGGTGTTCTGTTCTATGTTAAAAAACTCTGATTACCAAATCTAACCTCCAGTTCCTTTTGCAGTTGTGAAAATATTGGAATATTTTTCTAGGTTAGCAATGCTGTGTAATTACTTCAGTGAGGATTATGGTGATGCACATGAAGGGAAGTGGAGCTTCTGTTGAGCTTGACCTGTATTTTTGCATTGGTTATATGGTAATTGAAAATAAACTCTGAATGTCTAACTTATGTAAGCTTTAGCAAATGCATCGCAAAATCCCTGGGATACTCCTTTACATATGCTTTTGCTTGCATTATATTCTCCTTCTCAACTCCTTGTAATGCTGTGTTCTAAGTTCTCATCCCTCTGGGTAAAGGGCCTGTCCCACTTTCACAACCTAATTCACGACCTCTGCCGAGTTTGCTCTTGACTCGTACTCGTAGCATGGTCGTAGGTGGGTCGTAGTAGGCTGTGATTCTAGTCGTAGGTACTAGTGGCATCAAGTAGGTCGGGGCGTTTTTTCTAGCATGATGAAAAATGTCCACGAGTAAAAAAGGTCTTGAAAGTGGGACAGGCCCTTAAAGAAGATTCTTCTGAATTTCCCACGGTACTTTCTAGTACCATTGTTGTTAATGCCTTGCTTTTCCCCACAAATAGTAACATTTTGTGCTTATGCTATTGAAATCTTAATTTTTTTTTAAATAACGTGACTGTTCAACATTTCCTGATATGTACGACCTTACTAGCTTGGCATCAACCTTTATCTCTTTATTTTTGCCGCTGCTTTGTACATTTTGTCACAGGATATAGAAGTAATCAGAACAGTACAAAATACCATAAACATGTTTGTACATTTCCTTGTGTCGTCCTTGTTATCGTGACAGTTGTGGAAAACTGATTAATTAATTTAAGTCGTAGTCTTTATTGTGCAAAGGTAATTCAGAAGTGATTTTTCTGTTTTGGGAGCAGCTGGTGGCAACGGGACTCATAAATATTTTACTGCTTTCATTTTATCTTCCATATAATTGCTCCATAGAATCTTGCACCACCGTAGGTTTTCGGACAGTACAAAAATTGGTGGAGTTATGGACAGAGAAAGAGAGGGAAGTTGTCAAAGGGTGCAGATGAGTTGGAAATATGGGTGGAGAAATAGCAAGTGGACATTAATCTGTATGTCTGAGATGTTACAGTTTGGAAAGTCAAATATACGTGGAGAGTATACAGTAAATGACGGGGCTCGGTGGAGTATTGAATGGTGGAATCTTGGGAAGTAAGTCCATGGCTCCCTGAAAGTGGCAACACAAGATGGAGCAGTAAACAAGGCAAATGGTTTACTTGCCTTTATCCATTGAAGCAATGAGTACAAAAGTTGGACTGCATAAAACTGTTCAGCAACATTTGGAGTATTGTGTGCAGTTCTGTTAGCTGTGTTACAGGAAAGATGTGGATGTCTTGGAGAAGATGCAGAGAGCTTCGCCATTATGTTGTTGAACTAGAGATCAGTATGGAGAGGTTGGACAAACTTGTATTGTTTTATTTTTGGAGCGTGGAGGCTAAGGACCAATTTGTAAAGGTTTAATTTCTTTCATTTTTAACCTAGCCTGAGAACTAGGCTAGAACTGGTTTTGACCTTGGAAGTGAGGCCTGATCCTCACTGTTTTCCCTCTTGGTTTTTATTTGGGTTATGATTATTAAAAAAAAACTTGATAAATGTAAGTTACATTTATATTTTTTGTTTTAAATCAAAAATTACTTTTCTAAGTTGCTTTGCATGGAAGAAATACAGTATAAGGTGTTTGAGAGATTAGGGAGGGAATACCTTGTGAAGATGGAATTCTGCCAAATGTTAAAGTTGGGAGAGACAAGGAAAAAAACAGCTTATATGTAATAAACAATGTTAATTTGGCAGAAACTAATTTGATATCTGTTTGTGTTGACTATAGCACCAGCTTGGTTTGAAATTTGTTGCAACATATGGACTTGTGGCTTCCTTGAGGGAAAGCTGCAGGAGAGATTTGCATATGTATTTTGCATGTCAGTTTGCTTGCACAGTACTCTTTGGTAGACAAAAGTGCTGGAGAAACTCAGCGGGTGAGGCAACATCTATGGAGCGAAGGAAATGGGCGACGTTTCGGCCCGAAATGTTGCCCATTTCCTTCACTCCATAGATGCTGCCTCACCCGCTGAGTTTCTCCAGCATTTTCGTCTACCTTCGATTTTCCAGCATCTGCAGTTCCTTCTTAAACAGTACACTTTGTGTACTTTTGAGAATAGTGAAATTTAATGTTACGTAACAACAGGAGAGAAAATTGCAAGATTTGATGGAGACTAAGGAATGGTAGTAGGAGAATAGGGCATTGTGGTGGGTTTTACTCTTTGGCTAAAGTTAATGAAATCAAGGTTAGTAGGTGTTATTGGCACAAACCATAGGTCTGATGAAGATGGGGCAACGCAGTGATGCAGCTCGTTAAACTGCTGATTCACAGACCTTGTGACTCGGGCTCAATCCTGAACTCTAGTGCACATTCACCCTGTGGCCACATGGATTTCCTCCCATGTCGGTATTTAAATTCATCATAATTATGCGATTGGTGCCAGGGAGTGACACCTGCAACAAATGGTTAGGCTTAAATAATTACAATACAATATATGGCATTTGAAGTAACTTTTCCTTTTGATAAGGTGTTAAAGGTGTTTGTTCCAGGTTTGTTGAAAACCTGCAAATTATTCATTTAAATTTGGCAATGAAATGCTCATATAAATCAGGAATTGAAAACCAGCCAATTCTGGACTTTTGAGTGGACCTCAGTTTTGCGTGGTCTTTACAATCGCCTGGGTTACTTGTGAAATTAATGGAGTTTGCCATTTGACTGGTGGAGGAGGGGGAGATTATTTCATGTTTTAACATTTTATCCAGTCTCCTCTTGCAGTAATGCATCAACATCAGGCAATGTCTATGAGAGGAGGAACTTGTTGAAAATGTAGCTAGCTATATTTGCAGATTATAAAAGGGCTAAATTTAGAAAGGTGATAAATGACAACAGAAGCTGTATAAATTTAAATGTATAAAAGAACAGCATACCATGCAAGAGAATCAAATAAAAAACTTTGGTTAGCCATCGATAGGGTACACTCTCAGAATATTTCTCCCACAATAGAAATGCCAAAGACTAACTAGCGGGCTTAGCTTTGAGGTCAAATGGAGAAAGTTTAAAAAGTGTGCGGGTCAATTAAAAGACATTCGGAAAAGCATATGGATGGTAACGGTTTAGAGCAATATATGGGCCAAATGCAGGCAGGTAGGACAACCCCTTTTTTTCCTTCCTCCTCCTCCTCCCCCCCCCCCCCCCCATGCCCCAGCTGGCACCCATTTTTTCCCTTCTTGTTCCACTTGTATATGGGCCGAAGGGCCTGTTTCCATGCCTTATAACGCTACAAGTTTTTTACACAGAGGGTAGTGGGTGCCTGGAACATGCTGCTGGATGTGTGGTGGTGGAAACAGATACGATAGTGGCATTTAAGAGGCTTTTAGATAAACACATTGACATGCAGGAAGTGGGATGATAAAGATCACCTGCAGACAGAGATGATTAGTTTAACTTGACATCTTGTTTGGCACAGATATTGTGGGCTGAAGGGCCTCTTCCTGTGCTGTACTGTTCTATGAAACTATTTTGCCTAGCTAACCATTTCCCAAGATAACAAAGGCAAATTAGAAATATTTTTAAAAGATTAAACAGAATTAACTCTTGGAAGAACAATGGCGTAACAAGAGTCTGCAGTTGCTGGAACTGACCAATTTCTGGTGGAATCCTATGATGAAACATTGTTATTTCCTGCTACTGGACATTGGTCTGAACATTGTTAATCTGGGTGTTTGATTAACAATAAAAGACGTTGAGGATGATTACAATTCTTATGATTTAAATGCAATTAGTGATCTCTATATTAATCAGGATCACGGCAAAGGGAATTGGGCAACATTACAGGAAACTCTAAAGAAAGAATATCCAATACAAAGAATAATGTGGAGGCAACATGGGATTGTGAGAGAGGTGAGCTAAATTTATCAAAGATTGGATAAGATTAATGTAGTGAATGCAAGGTGAAAGCTTTATAGAATCATTTAAATGATTGTTCAATTTTCTGTCTACTTCGAAAGTACAATACGTACAATTACTACAATGCATTTCATTTTAGTCCCCGTGTATGTGTTAGAGAGCAGATGGATTTGAAAGGATTAGGAGATGAGATTGAATGACTGATATTTACTGTGGTAAGTGATTGATTGGCCAAGGTGGGTAAGCAGTGGGATGTTTAAGATGCATGCTATTAATTTGCTGGGCACTGTAGATGGTTTTTGTGGTTCATTCACTGAAGGTTTCAAAGGAGCTTTCAATATCTGTGAAAATAAAGCAAGTAAGCGCTGTGGCCATGCCTTCAGATGCAAATCCTAGGGATCTCCTTCATGTAATCAGAAATATCACTTGCATGTCTTCACACGTTATTTTTTTATTGATCAGGTGGTAGGCAGAGAATCATCAGTAATGGTTTCCCATCCTGTGCCCACACAGTTACCTTTTCATTTTTATTCCCAGGAATCTATAGGGAGTCTCTTGTTTTTCACTTTGATGCTCCTCTGGGCATGATTGAAGGAAACACAGCATCATAATTCTTCTATGCTGTTGTCACCTCCCTCTGACCCTTCCTTTGCCTCTAAGTTACTAGCAGAAAACAACCTGCATTTGATTATCTAACAGTTTTTCATGCATTAAACTAGATTTTTTTTATTTGCATTTTGTGGAATAGCATTAAATTTACCATGTACCTATCGTATGTTTAATAGTAAGATTAAATGAGAACTTACCAGTTCGAAGTTTGATCCTTATTTTATTGTGGAGTGAACGGTTGATGGGGAATTACCGTGAAGAAGCCACGAACATGCATGGCCGTCTAATTCATCAAAAGCAAGCGGCGTTGAAAGCACAGAGAATCACACAATATTGCCGAAAAGTCCACAACCTACACAATTGTATGTAGGGCTCAATAGAAGGACTAGAACTACAGCCATATGAATCTCTTTAGGACTCTGAGGGTGGGGAGCGGGAGAGGGCAACGTATCCTCCCTCATACGGTCACTCCTCATAAAAATTAGAGGATGCAAACTTCAAACTGGTAAGTTTCTCGTTTAAATTCTTTACTATTTTTAACATCGGAAGTCATCGGAAGTGACTATGTGAAGATCTTCAAAGCTTCTGTATTTTCATGCCGTAGATCGCTCTCCATAACGACAAATCTGCTTTGGTTGGACACAGTTGGGTGAAATAAATATAAATAATATGATTGGAACATTTAGCTGTTGGAATTATTCAAATAACTATTGTTAACCAATATAATTAGGCAACAGGACTAACCCTCACGTCTCATGGGGAAAATTACAAACCAATTGATAGAAAAACAAATGCAAAATTTAATTAAAATGTTGACCCAAAGAACAGCATGTGCCAAAGTACCGTGGCATAACGGTCTGTAACAGGGTTTTGGTCCAGAAAAATTGAGGAAAATGTTGCTTCACGAGATCATCCTTGACGGCCTTCGAAGATTGGGTCTCAGCGGCCACGTCCTTGAGCCTTCGACGAGGGAGATCGAATGCCGGGCCGCCACCGGTGGAGCGAGACGTTAAAGAACAGGAATGTCGGACTGCAGCTATAAATTGAAGAACCTGTTTCAACCATGTAGGAAATGGTTTTTGCTGCCGACGCTTCTTTATATGTTCTTTTTAGTGGACTAATTGAGCAGTTCCTGTCTCCAGGAACCTTCTGAGGGACGACTCCTTGGTTACAGTAATATATTTGGACTTAAGTTATTATTGGCGTATACTACATATAAACATTTTGTGGTCAAACAGGATAGGCTTAAAAACCGTCACCTTGATTCCAGCCCAGGGACCGAGCCTGGTTTGTTTGAGGTAAATTCATACACATAGAAGTTTAAATGTAAATTGCAAGATAATACAAATGTCATAAAGGTATTTTGTAAGAATTGTTATTGTTTGTACAACGTTGTGCTGTAAAAACCAGCGCTTATTTAGCGCATAAACCCACTGCAAAGAGATTTAAATCTCTTGCGAGTAAATAATGAAGTAATTGGAGCCCCATTGCCGAAGCATTTGTGAGAACAGGTAAGTGGACTGTCCAAGATTTTCTGTTTTTTTAGGTAGCGAGGGTTTCTGTAGCATTAAAATACCCAAGCATATTCTGTATGTGGAGTTTGATGATATGATTGTCCCTTGGATTGTTTAGTGCCAAATGCCAGTAATTGCTGCAGGCAACCATTTGGAGGGACGGTCGTGTTAAAATCACGAACCTCCCTGGTCCGTCAAAAGGAAGGACGCGATGCGGTGCCCAGAACCTGGGTCACCATAGGCACTTTTCACAGTTTAATGCACATTAAAATGGTTGTCTCATTATTTGTTTGCAGTCACTTGCATCATATCTTGCTGGAAGCTGGTGACGGTACTTTTAATAATTGATTACACACTGGCTAGGGATGTGTTATTCCATTGACTCACCAGTCTCCCTCCTGAATAGAAATCAGTGGCCAGTTCCGAAGACACCCGGAGGCGGTGGGCTCTTGTGCAGGGGTGGGGTGTTTTTGCACATATGCAGGGGACACACAGCATCAGGGTCATGCAGAGCAATCTGCCCGGCTTCCTCCACAAATCCATATAGTAGGGAGGCATCTCCTGTCCTTAAACAGGCGCTGGAAGGAAAACCCCCAATAGAGGGACCTCCATTCTATTTTGGTCTTGGTATGGCCATCTTTGGGACATTTTACTGGGCCCTGGGAACCCTTATGTAATGATGTTGGCGGCTCAGCTTGATGTTCCACTCCCCCCTCAGTCTTGTACGGACAGGGGGAAGAAGTCACCATTTGTTGGTCAGAGGAATCCCATGTCTGTGATTTATATTTGCCTTTTTCAGGGATGGCTGGAGCAGCCTCCAGTCTGCTAGCACTTTGGAAATAAAACAGAATGGACCATGGCTCATGCTGAAGCATATGCAGTTGTAAAATTCCACTGCCGGTTATAAAATGGCACCCGGCTTCGGGAATCAGTGTAACGGCGTTGCCGCGCTTATCTCAGGACCCGAATGTCGTGAATCTCCCCCGAATGGACCCTTGCCTAAGATGAGATCTTCGGAATGATGCGTCCTCCCACCACTACATAATGACTGACTGAGCCAGCTTTCCGGTGTGGATAAATACCTTCTAAGGTAAAAGTTTTACTAAAAATTTCACTTAGGGGGGGAAGTTACTACACTACCCTGGTGGAGCGGTGCCCTCCAGCCCGTTTAAGCTGAAAAATGAGAGGGTGTGAATGACGTGCTTGGACATGCAGGCTGGCGGGTTCTTTCATCATAGTTACCTCACATGATCTCCCAAGTTAAATATAAATATTCCTATTCTTTGCTCCTTGTTGTGCTCACACCCCGTGAGTTTATACTCAGAGTTTTTATCTACATTCGAAGTACAAATTATAGGTTGAACTGGAGTCTTTAGTTTTTAGATATTGCCTTTTTGACTCACCTCCTTATTAAATCTGACGCAAGTAAATTTAGATTTTTTTTGTAGTTCATTATTCGTGACTTGCATGATACTTGTAAATTCCCAATGCAGAAATCTACTTCCAGTACTGACTGGTATTTTTTCCTCAACTTTTTTGAAATGGGAAGTACATTAACAGGACCATTTAAATGACCCAAGAACATACAAACAGGTAATCGGAAATTCATTGCGAGTTTATTTTCAATGTGAATGTTCAATGTATGATAATACGCAGATGTTCTGCTTTCTAACTATTTTGAAATCTCAGGTGATTCTGAATCTGGCTTGCCCAGGAGCACCACTGCATGTGTAGGTAGGGAACTCCAGGTGCTGGTTTAAACTGTGGGTAGACACAAAAAGCCTGGAGTAACTCAGTGGGACAGGCAGGCAATACTCTGGAGAGAAGGAATAAGACGGTGATGTTTCAGTTTGAGATGTGTATGACCCTTTCTTTAGCTGTGTTCTATTTCCACTGACTGGAAGAATCCCAGTTCCTGCACTTGCTTTTTAAATTTATCTCTGGGTTAAACTGAGTAAAAATGCTACTATGTAACGCTTCGTAAACAAAAATGTCGTTGAGGTATTCATAAAATTAACATCCAATTAATCAGGTAAAATGTGCATGGTTCCAGCATTCACTAATCACCTAGATTGCTGCATTATCTGTGTTTATACTTTGATCTTGAGGTTTCATTGGAACCTGAACATTGCTGCAAGTGTCGTTGAATACAACTGATTGACACACACATTCTAGTTCAACCAAAATGTTGTCCACCTATGGAGCTCTTCCTATATTTATTTTAAACCTGGTGATCCACATTAGTGCACATTATGAGCAGGACTCAGTTTTTATAGTTGTAAAAATTAGCTTTTTTCGAAAATTAGGTTAATGTTCCATAAAATAATCCCAAAATCTATTAAGTTTGCCATCTTGTTTTGAATGTTTTGTTCTTGACAAAGGACATTAGTGAATGGATATAATGCAGATTTTTCCTTTGCCATTCTTGCTGTGATTTATGAGGAGCGTAGTGATGCTTAAACTGGGAGATATGCTGGGTAAATAATTAAATTTGCGTACTCTGTAACTTCTTCAGCAATACCAATGGTGTTCAGTTTTGAGTGAAAAGTAAAAATGGAGCTTGCTGGAATTTGTGATAAGAATCGTAAATGTTGGAAAGGATTGACATATCAAATAACAATTTCTTTCGTGACCCTCGAAGTAAATTAGTGTTTCAGGTCAATGATATTCTTCCAGGTTTGGTGAAGGGTCACTGACTTGCAACACCTGACCTGTTTCTGTCTCCACAGCTCTACTTGACCTACTGAATATTTTCAGCATTTACTGTTTTTATGTGCAACGTTAATGTTCTACTTGAGCTTTGTTCATACTCCGCCTGCAGCCTGGCCGTCTTGTTGCCGATGGCAATGAATACTTCCCTGTCATGCCGACTCTATTTTCGTCATACTTTTGTCAACCTGCCGAGCCCAGCCTTGTATAATCTCCATATGGGTGTATCTGTTACCTGTGGGGTTTTTGTAACCTCTTTTAGTTTCCTACATTTACAAACATTTTAAGACATTGCAGTTTCTGTAAGCTTCTCTAGTCTTATGATTTTGCTCTGAACTCTGGCCATCTTTCTAAATTCTGTCTTTTTCTGCTACATCATGTTATGGCTTTTACATTTTTTTTGTCCAACAAAGAACATTATTTCAAAACAAGTGTTAACATAAAGTAATTAATTGATTCTCAAAATAGCTATTTCCACTAACTAGTGTATTTAAACCTGGTGGACATTAGTGATTTGATGTTATAATGACCATCCAAAGATAAAGCCAAGGCAAAGATAAATAGCAAGTCTAAGACCAGTGCATATTACGTATAGCTTTGATGTGATCTGCAACATCAGTATTGGATATTGGCATTTCCGATCAGAAGGAAAATGTTCTAATTTAATTTTGCTGGGAGCTAATGACTTGTTTCATCTGCAGATGGTGTTTTGCAGGTGTGGGTGGATAGATTTCAACCATACTTTCAAATCTTGCAGTTGAGTTCAGTTTTGAGATACAGCGTGGAAACGGGCCCTTCAGCCCACCAAGCCACGCTGACCAGCGATCCCTGCACACTAACAGTATCCTACACACACTAGGGACAATTTACAATTTTACCAATGCCAATTAGCATACAAACCTTTACGTCTTTTGGGTGTGGGAGGAAACCGGAGCACCCGGAGAAAAGCCACGTAGCTCACACGGAGAACAAACAAACTCGGTACAGACAGTAACCGTGGTCAGGATTTAGAAAAACTAGAGGGTCTTTGGGAAACTTCAAGGGGGTTAGCAAAACTCTCGCTGCGCCCTGCGCAAAAAGCTAGTGGCCACCGTGTGTAGTTTTTTTTTCTTATGGTGGAGAATTTGAATATGTGAGTTTTGATAAAAACTGCGCTTGTGTTCAAATATGGCTCTTGGATGAATGGGTCTTGATGAAAAGGTGAGGTGGCCTGGTAGCAGGTAGTTGCGGATATGGTTCCAATAGGAAATAGATACCGTAAACTGTTTACACTGTTAACTGCGAGTGTCATGAAGTAAGACATATATCATGCATAAAATAAAAGTCAATTTCATAAAAAAAAATAATTTTCGTGGTATACATTCGACAAAACCCCCAACCCCCCATTGGAGTGTTGACTTCTTGCGACAAAAGGTCAACGTTGCTTGTAAGGACCTGATTAAACGGACTCTTTGCCCTCCTGCCCAAAAGTATCGCCGCACCTAACCACCAACCTGGTGGACCACACTGAAGCAGAGCTCATCTTGTCGTGCCGCTGCCGAATTGGAAACGTCAACTGATGTTATATGTCATTTTTATTTATTAATTTCTATTTTATTTTTCTTACCCCAACACTGAATTGAGACAGCTGGGTTGACGCAACCGTTTTTATCGTTTCTACCACCTCAGGGGTATGTAAAGTCATACTCAGGAAAAGAAATTGATTAAGTAAGAGTATATATCAATGCACATTTATAATTTCAAATTTAAATGTTTAATTCCTTTAGCAGAAGCACATTCATTCACAAAAATAATGTTGGAATATCTGCCTGCATTTAACAGACAGATAGCCACATCTTAATTGCTAGGCTTGAACTGGTTGCATTCTGGTTTCATTAGAAGTGATCTGGTTACGCAAAGGTTGATCTCCCACCAGGAACTATCCAATGATTATCCCTTTTAATCAAAGTGCAGAACTATGGGTTTGGTGTGTTCACTGCACCTCCTTTTGGTCGCAACAAGAAGAACTCCAATGTGGTTCTTTTTTGAGTTAATTGGTAGGAGATGGCTGGCTTTCCTCTGGCTAGCCACTGGAGCGGATTCGCATTGGTGATTTGAGCAGTCCCCCAATACTCACATTCTTGCTAATGGGATCCCACTCGGTGGCGCACATATAGTTAATTTCTCACTAATGCACTGATGCACCAGGTTTTAACCAAGATAAACTCTAATATATACGGAAAAAAACGGAAGAAACTATTCGAAATAGGTACTTTTAATTTTAAAGGTAATTTGCACCTACTTTCTAGTCTTCCTTGTTTTGAGTCGGAAAACAATATGAGGAAGGAGTAAAAATTAAAGTGGTGCAGAGATTTTATTTGTGGGAAATTATGTTTGATTGACCGTGATGAATGCATGCCATTTTACAAAATGAAGACGTTTTAATTCTTATGTCGTTGTTAAATAGGAAATATTTCAATTTTTGAACATGCAGCTAATGTGTTGAACAACACTGTTTCCTGTTTACTGTCATATGGGAATTCATGTAGGTCCACTTACAGAAGTGGTTGCTGCTGGGTACTTAATATCCCATGAAGTGAATTATAGGTTATCTGAGGTAATTATAAATATTTAGAATTCAAATTTTTTGTACTTGCAGAGAGTGAGAGACACTCACATTTTCCCTTTACATTTGCCCTACCAAATTTGAGTCTATTTTGAATGCTGAGCAATTATTAGCAATAACAAAAAAATTGCGGTGATCTTCATAACAGCACTGTTGGCTTTCTTTGTTTCCTCATTTTTGCTTCCCTCTTCGGAATTCTGAATTGCATTGTCTTTTCATGAAAGAGAACATTCTGACACAGAAGATGAACAAGAATAACCTGTAATAGAAATATGTCTGTCTGTAATATTACTTAAAAAGGACTCTCTTGGGGGGGGGGGGGAAAGTCTCATTTAATTGGGGCCCCACTGTAGTTTAACTATGCGGGATGACTGGAAGAAGAGTGAGAGGGCGATGCTGATAAGGGATTCCTCTGTTGCCTTCCTGGTGCTGGGGTCAAGGATGTCTCTAAAAGGCTGTAGAGTGTCCCACAATGGGATTGTTAAGAAACAAAAGCAGTGGCTCATGTCTTTTCCAACAACTTGGACAGAAAAGGTAATTGGGTCAGGTGGTAAATTTTATGAAGCTAGGAAATGGGTTAAAATAAAAGACAAATCTTGGGCGTTATCACATGGCTACCTAATAATAGGTACAAGACTAGATGGATGAAGCAAATGAATGAGTGGCTGGAGAGAATGTGTAAGAAGGAGGGCTTCAGATATCTGAAGCATTGATTCGATTTCTCAAGGCTGTGCAAAGTTGGTCATAGAGTTAATTTCAACTCAAGATCAATAGATCTCTGGAATACTTGTGGAATTGAGGGTCGTTGAGCTGTTGTGTGGAAGTGGCAAGTATTATTGACTGGCCCTGCCTCCATTTGTTACACTGCATTTTCCTTACAAAAAAATAGGTTCTATGAGCATATCCATAGCAAAGTAATCCAGCCTTGGCTGACAAGAGAAGTTAAATATCCCATTCCTCTCCTCCTTGGGATCCTTGATATTGATTTTTGGCTTCATTACAGTTTTGTGGATTCTTCTAACATCAATAAGCCATGAAGTCCCAAGATCTGATGATCTGCATCCTAAGGTTTTGAAAGTGATGTTTATGGCTATTCTGTTGTTTGTAAAATGGTTTGCACTGATTGTAAAATAGCAAAACTAACTCCATTATCGAATAAACAGAGTGAGCCAAGTTCCCAATAATTTAGAATGATGTCATCTCATTGAAGCAGTTCTTCAGAACTGAACTGGGCAGATGTTGGGATGATGTTTCCTTCAGCTGGACCAACCAAATAAGTGACTGATCATTTGATGGTTATTTGATAACCATTTTTTTTGGTATTTATGTGAATTTCGTAAAAATAGGGCCAGTGCAGGAAATTGTTGTTGATGTGGAAAATGAGTGGTAATATTTATGAGTGTAGTTGAAGGACTGAACGGCCTAATCCATTTTTAATTTTATGTATTTCACCGAAAAAAGAAATTTAACTCATTTTTGCAATCCAAGATGAATTCTAAAGATATGTATTCTCCTCCATGCTTTATCTTCCCCAGCTTCGATATCTATTTTTTTCCTTGGATGAACTGTTTGTATTCCTTCAACTCCCACTGTCAAAGTGTGTATTCAATGTTTTCTTAATTACGAATATTTTCTTATCATTTAAAAAAAAAAATGGCACCAGTTTTCAACTGATGTCCTTTCCACAGAATCTTTCTGTTTTCATCCCATGAAAGTATGTTTGATTAAACTTTGTGAACAAAGAACTTAGTTGACCTACTATCCAGGGGGGGAGGGTTCCAGCAATTCAAAACCCAAGGAGTAACTTGGCATGCAGGTAAATCTAAGCTTTGTGCTTGGTATGACTTTTCATGTAATTTTGGTAATAGACTGCCCAAAACCACAGGCATGAATTACTTAGTAATTTTGGCTTGGTCTTTACTATGCATTGTTGTCTCTTTTTTTTGCTCAATGAAAATTCATGTCATTAATGGTTGTAAAAATCCCATTGTAAAGAATGCGTAAAAACCTTTTTAAATATATTGTGAGTATTTTATTTGCTCAAGTGTTTTTTAATGTATAGTAATTCAAATGAGTTTGGAGAGAGCCTGCAGCACTAATTGTGCTTTTTGATTAAGGCAAATGTATATATGTTCTCTCCAATGAGCAAAATCTCACTTCTGTGTGAAATACGTAAAATCATGAAGTTTCTGATTGAATTTGAACGGATCCAGAAGCATTATCTCAATCGAGGGAGTTGTAGAAGCTAAATTACACGTTACTTGGTTCTGAAACTTGCTGTAATTTGGTTTTTGCTGCTCACTCAATTAAGGCAACTTTATTGAATCTTTTCAAATTAAATGTGCAATTTCATCCACAGTGAGGAGAAAATTAATACATTTGTCTTAAACTAATAAAACTAGATTTGTCAACTCTAAATAATTTGGGTGTGTAAAAAAAAAGATCATTATTTCAACAATTGTTTTTTGATGTGATAATTTGTTTTCCCTTTGTGCTAAATTGAATGAGGAAGTTCTAAAATGACAGTCAATTGTGCAATAGGTTTTGACTTGCAGGAACTTGTGGGAGTTCTTTATGCATGTTCCTCATTCTGCTGCCCTTCTCATTGGTTCATGAATCAGTTGCATACACATGTTGTCTGTTGCAATTTACTTTAACTTGGTCAGAGAGTCATGTAAACAGGCATGGAAACAGGCCCTTCGGCCCAACTTGCCTACTCTGTTCGTTTTTTCTTTCTTTTTGTTTTTTTTAGTTTGTTAAAAGTTTTGTTTTAATGTTCTTTGGTTTGTTTTATGTGGGGGCGGGGGGAGGAGATCGGGGGAAACTTTTTTTCCAAGTTCTTACCTTCTCGGAGATGTGATCAATTTTCGGATCACATTTTCCGGGCTCTGCGGCCTACCATCGCTGGAACTGGTGGCCTCCTCGGACTGTCGTGAGCCCCACCGCGGGGCGTGGACTTACCATCGGAGCGGATCCCTTGCCTGGGATCGCTCCCACTGTGGACTTGCTAACAAGGGCTCGCAGGCTCGGGTGAGGCTAGTCGGGAGCTCCAACGTCACGGAAGGTTCGACCAGACGTGAGGTGAGATCGCCCGGCGTGGGGGTGCTGACATCCTCCCGATGCGGGAGCAGACCGCCTCGACGCGGAGGGCCTGAATGCCGTCGGCTACGATAGTTAAGATCATCCAGTCAACGGGGGCTCGAGGCCCCCAACTGAGGAAGAAAAATAAGGACTTGAACTTCATTTCGCCTTTCATCACGGTGAGGAATGTGTAGGAGTCACTGTGGTGGATGTTCATGTTAAAATGTGTTTTTACGTCATCTGTTAATTTTAATTGTATGACAGACCTGGCCAATGAAATTCCTCGTATGTTGCAAAACATACTTGTCAGAATCAGGAAAAAACTTTATTCGCCATGTCCCTTCTACAATAGTCCTACTTGCCTGCATTTGTCCCATAGCCCTCTAAACCTATCCTATCCATTATATGATGACTTGATATGATATTTATGTTTCATCTTGCTTGATTTTGGGACCACCAATACACTGAACAACTAGGAATGTATGAAATGTATTGTACTTAAAAGCAGAATATGCTCGTGATCAGTAGGTTAGGCAGCATCTTTTTAAAATTTATGGGAAGAAACTGCAGATGCAGGTTTACACCGAAGTTAGACACAAAATGCTGGAGTAACTCAGTGGGACAGGTAGCATCTCTGGATAGAAGAAATGGGTGATGTTTCAGGTCGAGACCCTTCTTCAAACTGGGTTCTGAAGTTCTGAATTCAATTAATCCAGCATTTTGTCTGTTTCAATTTCAATTGGCAGAAGCTCCAAACATTAGAAACAAATTTGAAGTTTGGTGAAAAGAACTAGGCGATTCCCATGTAGCTTTCCCCAAACTGCCACATCCTCACATTAAGTAATCTTAGGATGCTTTGGAATTGGCTGCCTGAAAGGGAGGTGAAACCAGGTTTAATTTTGCCTGCCGAAGGCTGAGTGGATAGATGCTTAAGGGAGAAAGAACTGGTCTGGTAGGGCTGCAGGTAACGAGGCGGCGAATGGGAACCTCTGAATTCTTGTAGAGAGCTGGCATGAGTTTGGTGGACAGAATAGCTAAATATTAATGTTGGGGTAGAATGTTTTGACATTTGGCATGGAAGGTTATTGCTTTATGCTGATCAATAATGGCTTTGGCAGATCCTTCACTCTGGCATCTGATTGTTTACTGTTAGTTGTGGAGCATGCATTGGTGACTCTCACTCCGCCTTCACCAATGTGATATCAACCAAATATCTTCACACTCCTGATTTCAGAACACCAAACACTACCCCATCTCCCCCCACTACCCCTCACCAACTATCATCAGTTGCCAGCCCTGCTTCGTTCTGCCCTTTTCTTATGTCCAGTTCCCTCCAGTCTACTTTCAGTCTGAACAAGGGTCCCGACCCATCCTTTTTCTCCAGAGATGTTACCTGACCTGCTAAATTACTCCAGCACTTTTTGTGTCTATCTTCGGTATAGACCAGCATCTGCAGTTACTTTCTGCACATTAAGGCTATATCCTCTGGTTCTTGGTTCCGTAAATCGAGGAGCATCTGCATCTGAGAATAAACTCTCCTGCTTTGCTGTGATACAGTGCCTTGTCTCTTATAAAGGAAAACAAGTCCTCTGTGCAATACATAATGTGAAAACAGTGTAGCAGTTCCTTGATGGTGTGTTGGAGCATCAATCTAGAAATGTATTCTTAAAATTCCCGAGAAGGAGTTTAATTCAGTTTATTCTGACACCGTGAAAATGCTACCAACAGCTGACGGTGTGAAGCATTTGAACTTCTAAATTTTCTGCATGCCATCTAAGCTGTCAGACTGAAAATTGTTGCTCTTCCCTTTGTTAAAGGTTCTTTTTGACTGTAGGGTTTCTAAGTGATCCTTTTTACTTTAAACGCTGGAATCCTTCACACCAAATGAAAGTAAGCCCTTGCACGTCTGAATAAAACGCTAGGTTTTTGTAAAGTTTTGGGGAATGTCAATAGTGCTGGGGAAATATCTAACTAAATGATTTGTAGCAATTCCATCTTCAAATATCCCTTACTATTCTTAAATGTTTCTTTGGGAGTATTGTATTTCACTGCAGATAGGCTTTTGCACTTAACGAAGATAAATGGATGAAAATACTATTCCTCAAGAGGCCAATTCAGTTTGTGTCATTAACAGAGAAATAGATTGCAACTGTTTAAGTCCTGCACAATACAGATGCCGGACAGGTTGTGGCAGATGGGGTGAGAACAACCATGAGGAGGAAAAAACAACTACCTGTCACTTGTGCACCTGTCCATGGTTATATAGATAGGTACAATAGCGGTCTGAAACATTCAGCTTGCCCTGGGCTGACTTCCAACCAGTATAACTGTCGCAATGTATGGTCTATCAGGGCTCTCACTTAACTTTTTTTCCCTCGTTGCCAGCCGGGCAACCTCGGCAGGTTTTTAGGTTGCCAAATGCCAAATGACATTTAAGATGGCTTGCATGACGCGTGCGATAATGTGCTCGGACGAAGTGCGTAGTTACCAGTCCTAATTATAGTCAATGAAGCATTCACATATTATTTCTGCTTCAAATAAAGTCACAAACTAAACATATTCACCAGACATGATCTATACCACTATGTCATGCAGCAAAATTACAATACAGTATCTCATCTCTTTTTACACATTGCAATGAATGCAATTTCTATTATTTCTTTCCACGCTGGGCCTGTTTCCACGCTGTATCTTTAAATTAAACTAAAATTAAACTAAAATCTAATTAAAAATTAAACAGGAAATCTAAAGAAGGATCTCTACCCAAAACGTCACCCAATTTCTTCTATCCAGAGATGCTGGCTGCTCCAAGGAGTTCCCCCACACAATTAAAGCATGGAATTGTCTTCACCCTACCATAGTTACCCAACCAGATGTAACTAAATTTAAGGTAGCTCTTTTTTCCCCAAGAACACTTTTTTGCTTCAGTCCAAGTCAAGAGAGTTTTATTGTCATGTGTCCCAGATGGGACAATGAAATTCTTGCTTGCTGCAGCCAAACAGAATATGTAAACATAATACAGAACAGGAGATAAAAGTTCAGTGTGTCTATATACCATAGATCATATATATACACACAATAAATAAACAGATAAAGGGCAATAGGCTGTTATTTTTTGGTGGTGGTGGTGGGTCCATTACAGTTTAAATTCCATGTGGAATATTTTTGGAGGACCAGGAAACCAAGAAGCAAGAGTTACTCCAGGGAGTTGCTCCAGGAGGTGATTCTGCGTTGGTTTTCAGCGGTCGTGGCGAGGCGGTGACCGGACGGCAATGGCAGACAGATCTCCCACAATGCAAAGGGAGGAAGAAAGTGCCCGACACCAACCAGTTGCTGTGGCAGTGCATATGTGCAGGGGAGGATGTGCAGGCCGTGGCAGTGCGTATGTGCAAGGCAGCCGGCCGTGCCAGCAGATGAGGAGCGAGTGGAGACCCGGATACGGATGGCAGGCGGAGAAAGAGAGTGACATAGAGAGAGAGATATAGAGAGGGGGGCCCGCTTAGAATTAAATGATAGGTGTCCCAGGTGCTTGCCAAGCCGGGCAAAATTACACTAGTTTTAGGTTGCCCGGCAGGACGTTAGGTCGCCATTGGCACCCGGGCAACCGCTAATTTCGAGCCCTGTCTATGACACAATCGCGGAGAGCTGACTGAACTTCTCAGTGGAGTTTAACAGTCATGCCCTCCAGTGAATCTTGTGCCCTGAGATTGGGAGTACGGTGTCAAGTTTATGTGACCAACATGCTGTTGATGCCATGATACCACAAGTTCCAAAAATAGTTTTATCAAACTCCCAGGCAAGGCTTGACACTTGATGTCCCTTTATTAAATTAAAAATAAGTTGGTCTTCAACATGATAGTAGTCTAATTAAATTGACTGAGGTCTTGAAAACTGAAAAACATCAGATTATGTTGTAAAATAGATTTGCATTTTTGTACTTTTCCGTTACCAAAATCTGATAAAGTACTGCCTCTTAAATCTACAGTATGTTATCACTTTTTAAATACAGTGCTCCCAGATCTTCAGAGTTAAAACACTGTGGAGCATTACTACCAAGACTAGGACAAAATGATGCATTCTGTCAGCAAATAATATTATATTTTATATTTTTACCTTTGTAAAAATTGGTAGTTTGATGGTCTTTGGTGCACTCTCCCTTCAAGTTATGACTATTAGAATTAGCAGTCAGTTTGGAGAGAGGTGGGGCACAAATTGGTTCCTGCTTTACATCACTATTCAAAGTTGTCAACAGCTGAGTTTCTCAACAGCTTTTTGTTTTTAAGTTCAGGTTCAAGCATCTGTGGTGTCTTTTGCCTTCGTCATCAGCTTATCAGTTGTACATACCTGTATTCCAGATCAGTAATTGGAGTTCAGCACATTTTGGTTGAATCTTTCAGCAGAGGGTACACAAAAGGCTGGAGAAACTCAGCGGGTGCAGCAGCATCTAAGGAGCGAAGGAGATAGGCAATGTTTCGGGTCGAGACCCATCTTCAGACTGGTCAGGGATCAGGGAAACGAGAGATATAGACGGTGATGTGGAGAGATAAAGAACAATGAATGAAAGATATGGAAAAAAATATCGATGATAAAGGGAACAAGCCATTGTAAGCTGTTTGTTGTGTGAAAATGAGAAGCTATGTGACTAGGGTAGGGGAGAGATAGCAAGAGAGGGAATGCCAGGGCCCGAGGGCTGAGAGGTGGGAAGGGGAGGAGACAGCAAGGGTAAACAGAATTGAGAAAATTCAATGTTCAAGCCCAGAGGATGCAGACTCCCCAAGCGGAATATGAGGTGCTGTTCCTCCAACTTGCGGTGTTGCTCACTCTGGCCGTGGAGGAGGCCCAGGACCGAGAGGTCGGATACGGAATGAGAGGGGGAGTTGAAGTGCTGAGCCACTGGGAGGTCGGGTTGGTTAATGCTGACCGAGCGGAGGTGTTCGGCAAAACAATCGGCAAGCCTCCGCTTGGTCTCACCGACATAGATCATCTGGCATCTGGAGCAGCGGATGCAATAGATGAGGTTGGAGGAGGTGCAGGTGAACCTCTGTCGGACCTGGAAGGACTGCTTGGGTCCCTGAAAGGAGTGGAGGGGGGAGGTGAAGGGACGAGTGTAGCATATCTTGTGGTTGCAAGGGAAAGTTCAGCAGATGTGTTGTTAGATACAAGAAGCTATTTCAAGCGCATCATATAAATAACAGATTTTGTAAGATATAGCTGCAGCTGTAACATCACTCCCATTGTTTTGCACCACCCCTCTTCCTCACGCACAACTTGCTCACTCCTTCCCCAAACATTTTTCATCAAACATTTTTCCCCGCCCAGAGCCCTAAACATTGATACAATTCCTTCCTGTGGTCTTAGTCAGCCTGCAGCCATTCAGCAATTTAGCTTTGCAGCTAAATTCCACCTTAAGACTAACTATTGTTGGAGTTTCCACCCATGCAAAGGCTGGAAGATTCCAGCTCCTGAAAGCACTAACAGTTTACTTGTGTAGGAAGGAACTGCAGATGCTGGTTTAAACCGTAGGTAGACACACTATGCTGAAGTAATTCAATGGGTCAGATAGCATCTCTGGAGAAAAGGAATAGGTGATGTTTTGGGTCTTGACTCAAAACATCACATATTCTTTTTCTCCAGAGATGCTGCCTGACCTGCTGGGCTACTCCAACATTTTGTGTCTCCCAGAATTAACTTGCCTGGTGAGTGAATGTTAGCATATTAGTGATCTCTGCTGTGTAGCTCAACTTTCAATGTGAAATTACAGATAAGTACTAGCATTTATATCAGTTACCGCAAGCAGGGTTGAGCGGAGTAGCGTACCATTCTCCTGCTAACGGTAGCCATAGTTGTTCCTCTGCTTAGGAAGGGAAAGAGACATAATCCAGAAAATGATAGACCAGTGAGCCTCACCTAAATGGCAGGGAAGCAATTGTGGAGGATTCTTCAGGGTAGGAGTTACTTGCGTTTTGAAGAAAATGAGCTAATTGGGTGCAAGGGCAGGTCGTATCTTTCAAACTTAATTGAGTGTTTTGAGGAGGTGATTAATGAGGGCACGGTTGTTTAATGTTGCCTGCATGGACTTTAGTAAGGCATTTGTCACGGAGATTCAGAAGATTGATATGCATGGGATCCACGGTGACTTGGTATTTGGATTCCAAACTCTCTTAATTTTGTTAGGCAGTGGTGGTGGAAAAGTGTTATTCCGGGTGAAGGTCTATGACCTTTGGTGTTCCATCAGTATTGTGACCTCTGGAGTTTGTGATATAAGCAGGCATTTAATGGGTTGGTTTAGAAAGTTTGCAGATGACAAAAAAAAATGTGAAGGTGTCGACAGTGAGGAAGGCAGTCGAGGGAAGCAACAGCATGTAGATCAATGTGATTGAACCAGGGGTCTGGCGGACAAAGCTTTGATTACCTTGGCTGCTTTTCCGAGGCTGCATGAAGTGTAGACGGAGTCAATGTTGGGAAGTCTGGTCTGTGTGATGGACTGGACCGCATCTACAAATCTTTTGCGCCCAATTCTTGTGGTCTTGGGAACATTGCATTGTTAAAGAACAACTAGGAAGCTTGCTGTTTGTATTTGCGGTATTTCGATCTTCCTGAAAAATGTTTTGTTCACTCCAGCTCTAAAGCTGTTTGATGTCATGCAACTTTTTGCTTTGCGATTGAAACATGTGTTTTACAGTCGAGTGCTCATACATGAGCCAATCAGCTGGATCGGCATACTAATATGGATGTGTTTGATACCGTCAACAAGTATATAGTGAAAACATGAGATATCGTGCAGAAAAAAATAAAGGATATTAATCATTTAATGCAGGCAGTGGTTTTTTTTGACGATTGGTTGTGTAACTTTAACGCCCATCATTTCTTTCATAGGCTGGCTATTTCAATTTGGAGATTCACACAGCTGCTGAGGAATTGGATGATTCTTTTGAGCTTTTAATTTGGAAGCATAAACTGGCAGCTGACTAAGTTTACAATATGTTTACAATATGGACAAGGCATGTTATGATGCGACACAAGAGACGGTCGATACTGGAATCTGGAGCAACAAACAATCTGTTAGAAGAACTCCATGGGTTGAGCAGTACCTGTGAGTGGGAAGGAATGGCTGACATTTCGGTTCAACATCAAGCATTAGGTCTGAGAGTTGAGAGGGAGATAGCCACGGTGAAGAGGAATGGGTGTGATGAGACGGAGCGAGAGATGGTTGGTGGGGCAATTCGAGGTGAATGACGATTGGCATATTGGGTCATATAGGGAGGCCATGTTGGGAGGTGTGTGGAATGGATCTGGGAGGCAGAGGAAGGTGGACGATGGATGAAGGCTGGCAGAAGGAAAAAAAAACACATTGAATCCGATGATGAGAGGATGATGGTGGAGATAGCCGATGCCGGGTGATAAGCGGGAACACAAAGTATGACTCCATGACAAAGGTTACCAGTACTGGAATCTGATAAGTATGGAAGGTGATACTGGGAAACTTTAGGGAAGAGGTGAAGTACAAGCAAATGAGGAAGGAGCTTGTCTGTATGCGTGTGTGTGTGTGTGTGTGTGTGCACACGTATGGGATGAAAATGACTGATGGGCAGCTGGAGGAGTTGTATTGAAAAAGGGACCCAAAATAAGGGAAGATCAGAATGGGAGAAAGGTGGAAACAAAACACACCAGAGGAGAGAGAGTGCTGCCTAAAATTGGAAAATTCAATGTTCGTACCATTGGGTTGCAGACTACCATGGCAAACTGCACGTTAACTGGAAAAGGTGAAAAATATGCGTGGGATTTTAAGTTGACCAAGGACAAGATCACAGTCCTTGTAGAACTGCTGCTGGTAGATACAAATCAAAACCTTGTTGTTGGTAAATAACCATCGAAAGCCCCGGGCTGCTTACTCACACATTCACGTGCAAAGCCCAAGGACATAGCTATGTCACTCTGGAGCTCTTTGAGAGTTTTGTTTTCATTTTGTTCCAGAGGAACAATCCAGAGGTTCCACTTTGTTCAAGACGGCTGGTGTAGGCAAGTTGGGCCGAAGGGATTTTTCCACACTGACAAAAATATTTTAAAAAGCCTGGGCTTACTCTGAGTAGCACAGCTATTCTTCAATAAGATAATTAGAGAGCATATAAAAATGCTGGAGAAACTCAGCGGATGCGGCAGCATCTATGGAGCGAAGGAAATGGCAACGTTTTGGTCCGAAACATTGCCTATTTCCTTCGCTCCATAGATGCTGCCGCACCTGCTGAGTTTCTCCAGCATTTTTGTCTACCTTCGATTTTCCAGCATCTGCAGTTCGTTCCTGAACATAATTAGAGGGCATACCATCCTGCTTGAGAACTTGTTTCTGGGAATATGCCTGCTGAATAGCTGCCTGATAATTTCACTGCACGGCACGGTTCGAAGTGCCTGCAAGGAATCGTTTATTCACAACCTGCTCAATTCTGATTACTGTATGCAGGTTTTTTTTTGTGCTTCAGTTATTCTTGTAGATACTTTTTGTGAGACTACTTTTAGCATAGTGAAGAATATAATAATCCTGTATAGATCATGGAGGAAAATATTGCCAAATGTGAAACTTGGGAATGTTCTTCAGACAAAGAAGGGTTTGAGGGATTTAACTCAAAGTTGGACAATATGATGTTGGGGACATTGTGACAATGACCCAATGGGCTTTTACTGAGAAATATGGAGCAAATTTGCAGAAGTATTGGAAGAATGGTTCGATGAAGATGAGAAACAAGTTGTTGAGATTGTAATTGATGCACAAATAACGCAGAGTGTCCGAATAAGATCAAACGAGCAGAGAAGGCACAAAGAAAAACTCAAACATATCCACTGTGTAAAAAAAGTGAAATGAAAGTGTGTACAAATGCCATTCTATACTCTTGAAAATCTGCTTATCCAGCCCCAAGAAAATTGTGAGCGTGTTGGATAATCGCAGGTTTACTGCAGTTGGAACAGCATCTAGTGACTTGGAAAGTCCAAAGTTCTGGCACTGGATTAATGGTTTTCCTATAAACTTAATTTTCTTTTTTTTGTCCACATGTCACTAAGCTATTTGTTCATATGTCAACATTGTTTTGTTTTTTTGTGTGTACGTGTGTATTTGTAAGTGCTTGTGTGTATTTGTAAGTGCTTGTGTGTATTTGTGAGTATCTACACACACTGAACTTTTTTCTCGTTTATCATATTGTTTACAGTGTACTATGTTTACATATTGTGTTGTGCCAATAAAACACTCTTGACTCTCTCTAAAAGCGATGACACAGGAATAATTGAATAAATAGGGTTACAAACATAATTTTTTCACCCCCCCCCCCCTTTGTAGGCTGTATGATTCTGGTTCTGTGATGGGGTCTCAGCAGTTGTTGACTGTTCAAATGGCTTGAAGCAATGATGAAAACGTGTGCAAAGTTCTGATCGTAGTTCTGTAGTGATACTTTGTTAACCTCGTATCTTTAGAATTATTCGTCCAAAATGATGCAGAAAACAAAGCGTAAACGTTTTTGTTACAGGCAACAATTGCCAAAAAAAATCATGCGCATAACGGGCCATTAGAAGAGTATTATTGTGAGTACAGAACATCTTTTTCACACATAGTGCCTATTGCAGATGTTCAAATTAGCTGCACATCCTTGAATTATTACTCCTTTCTGTTGAAGGGTTAAAATTGGTGAATGGGAAGATCTTTTTTGTATCTGTTTGTTGAGTGGATGCTTAAATGTGATGGGAATTGCTTAAGCCAGTGACACTCCCACACCCGGAAAAAAATACATTTTATAAAAATAGTAACTGTCGGGAGCTTCGATCTCTGGCTGCGGCAGCTTCAATCGCCCCGACTGTGGATGGTTCGACTCCCCTGATCGGGGGAAGAAGATAAGACTTTATTGCCTTCCATCACTTTGGGGAATGTGGAGCAGCCACTGTGGTGGATGTTTGTCATTTTTTAATGTAGTTGTTTTGTTGGTATGACTATATGGCAAGCCAAATTCCTCGTATGTTGCAAAACATACTTGGCTAATAAATTATGATTATAATTTGCTTTTCTGCAGAACATCTGTGTAATATCCTACTATCTTAAATGCATGTGTTGCCTCAAAGTGCATCTTGCAGGGAAGGATGCATTTTGGAGAAGATTAAGGTCATGTTATTGGCGAATAAGTCGTTTGAGAAAACTGCAGAGCAAAGAAATATGAATTGTGTCGAATAAATTAGACCATGCTTGATATACTGAGTAGTGACGGTCTCCTTAATTAAAAAGATATAAATGGAGAAAAAAGTGATTCACTAGAAGTGATTCACCAGAATTAATAAAAAGTATGAGCAGGCAGGAGAATATGTTCTCTGGAAAAGATAAGACTGAGGGATGATCTGACACACTTGGATATAGTGAAAAAGTTTGATTAGTCACCATTGGAAGGTTAATCAAAGACTTGATTATTTGAAAGAAAATGGCCACAAATCTATCAAGGTTGACATTCTGAGACTGAAATTAATTGGAATTTGAAGCTCATTACTGCAAGGGATAGTTGAGGTGACAAATCTAGACTTAATTGAGGTGAAGCTGGATAGACACTTGAGTGAAAGCATTGGAGGCATTAATGAGGTTAGATATGGAGTGGGAAGAACACAATATGATGCATAAATAATGTAGACAAGTAGGCCCAAATAGATATGAAGACGGATCCTGACCAGAAACATTATATCCTCCACAGATGCTGCCTGACCCACTGAGTTGCTCTAGTGCTTTGTGTTTAATGCCAAATAGATTTGTTCTTTTCTGGACTATTGTGTATCTTCTAGATTTTGCTGGATCTATTTTTAATGGCGTCATGCTGGAACTGTTTTCAACCGTGAATCATTGATCAGTACTAATTCTACTGCATGTTTGTTTTTTAAACTGCAGGTGAACCTCAATGATTCGCATGGTCAATTGATTGTTCATTGGGCTGGAGAGAAAAGCAGGGTGATCGTGGCACTTGCCCGTGATAATCCATTCCTGGACGGACTTCTCACCAGTTCGGTAGGTTGATCATTTAAAAAGTAAATACTGAAATAAAATAGTGATTTGTCATACTGCTGTATAATTTAAATTTCTTCCCAAAATATTTACTGTCACAATAAAAAAAGTTGGAATTTGCCTGAAATCTAATGCTTTATCTGCTCTGGTAATTCAGATGATTAAGGGTTTTAAAAAAAATAATGTTTTTAACTAAACATCATGAATAATTTAGTCTTATAACTGTTAATACTTGGTTCAAGTAAACTACACCCCTCCTCCGCCTCTTTTTCCCAGCACCTATCCACGCTCTACCTTAAATGACATGTGACATTTTTCTGTGATTAATAACATTTGATAGTAAGCAACAATGGGGTAAATCAGGTGATAACTAAAACATTGAGTGTGTTTAAGATAAGTCAATTCTCCCTCATGAGGCAGCATTCATTGGTGTTGAGGTTTGTCAAATTGTAGGCCTTTTTAATTCAGTTGGAAAATGTCTTCAGTGTCTGGAGACTGGGAAATAAAGGGTAGGTACTTTGACTTGTGGCATTTTGCAAGGATATGTTGAGATATTTGCTGTTTAACATAGAAACATAGAACAGAAAAAATAGGTGTAAGCGTAGGCCATTCGGCCCTTCGAGTCAGCATCGATATTCAATATGATCATGGCTGATTATCTAAAATCAGTACCCCGTTCCTGCTTTTTCCTCATATCCCTTGATTCCTTTAGCCTTAAGAGCTAAATCTAACTCTCTTGAAAACATCCAGTGAATTGACCTCCATTGCCTTATGTGGCAGAGAATTCCACAGATTCACAACTCACTGGGTGAAGAGGTTTTTTCTCACTTTCATATTTTCATTGATGATGTGAGTCATGGAATAATACAGCATGGAAACATAGCCGTTGGCTCAACTCATCTATGCTGACCAAGATACCATTTGTAGCTAGTCCCATTTGCCTGTGTTTGACCTACTGTATATCCATCTCAACCTTTCTGATCCATGTACCTATCCTTGGTGATGGGGGGGGAAAAAAAAGCCAGTTATCCAAACTGGAGATTGACATGAGAATAGATCTTTTTGTAAACTGTGCTGAGACAATCTTTAAAAAATATATATATTTCTGCTAAAGAGATTAAATGAATGGACAATTGCAGGACACGTATTTCGAATTGGAAAGATCATTCATTTTGAACCTCAAAGAACAAGATGCATTTTAAATAGTAGAAACAGAAGGAGATAAGATAGCTCAAATAAACTTAGATCTATATACATTATTAAAGTGCCCTACTTAAGCAGAGAAAATAACGGGAAATAAAAGCACAAAAACAAAAGAAGTTGGAACTACGTAGCAAGTCAAGCGGCATAGATGGAATGAGGAGTAACTATCTCTGATAGTATTT
This sequence comes from Okamejei kenojei, assembly GCA_035221665.1. NCBI lineage: Eukaryota > Metazoa > Chordata > Chondrichthyes > Rajiformes > Rajidae > Okamejei > Okamejei kenojei. The sequence continues at coordinate 35,485,159 of CM069159.1, read as the reverse complement.
CAATGCAAACATTTGTGACATTTTTAGGTTAAGTATGATTAGATGATGGCGGATAGTGTAACCTACATGGGAAGTGAGGTGTGTGGTCATCGAGGGGAAGAGTGGGGGAAAGGCATGGACAATGAAAAGGGAATGTTCAAAGGGAAGTAAATTGGTGTTATAACATTGAATTTGCACGGTATCATTTACAGCCACAACCATATTGTCATTGTGAGGTTTTAAATGTAAATACCTGTTTTGTTAAATTGATCACTTTTTAAATTTTCTTATCCACTGCCATATCTTAAGGTATGACTTGCTGCTTAATATCTCTTGCATTTGTAGCTACAATTTAAATGATTTCTTTTTGTCAAATTTTCAATTGTACTAATGCACCTAACTACCTGAGTCTGATCATTTTACTTTTACAGGCTTCCCCAAATGGTTGCCATGTCTGTTTCCAAAGCAGAAATAGCATGGGAATAAATCAGTAAATATATTGGGCCACTTAAGGTGGAAAGGTGGCTAGTTAATTCAACACATCATTAAGGCGAATAACACAAGTGTTTTTAAGGTGAAGCTAGAGAAGAATATTGGAGGAAAAAAAGTAGAAGATTTTGCCACGGGGAGATTCCTGTGGAGTACACATACTAAAGTGCACCAATCAGGTCCATTGGTGTGGTTCTATACTGTTAACACTGTGTAATTTTTTTTTTCTTATTCCCCCCCCCCCCCCCCCCCTCCTGTCTCCCCTAGGTTTACATTTCATATGATTATGGAAAGTCCTTTGAGAGAATTGATAAGAAGTTCAAACTGGAAGATGAAACAAAAATACATAAATATATTGTTCAATTTTACCACAGCCCAATAGATAATAGAAGGGTAAGGAACATTCCGTGGATTATTAGCGAATGTTTGTCTGTTAACATTTTTACATGTATCTTCATTTCACAGTGAGTTCTTTTTAAATTTCCTCATTATGAACTAATTTGTCTCTTTTATAATTTATTGGGCTTCCCAGAGCAAGTCCTCTTAACAAACACCCCTTTATGCAAAGATTGTAGTTATTGGAACCCTGTTTATTTCTGTCAGTGCAGATGCTTTGGTTTCAAGATTTTTAAGCCACTGATTTCAATGAACAATGTACAACTTTAGATGATGGCATTAAATGAAGAATAGTTGCCTTAATGCACTTTCCTCATCTTTGCTAATTATATGTACTGGAAATTGCTATCCAAGAGCACAATGGATGTATCTTCATAAAAGTCGCAATAGCTCAGGAAGGTGATTGTGACCACCACCACCTTGAGTCCAGCAGAGGATTGGCAAAAAATAATAACCATTTATTAAGGTGTTCATAGGCTGTAAATCAATGGAGAAACATAGTCAGGCCTAGAGAAGGAAGAAAACATTTGGTTTTGTTCCTGTGCTATTGCAGCAAGGGCACAAGGAGTGCATGCCATGACTGGGGTAGGTACAAAAGCTCGGACTTCCATGAAATGCTCCAAGGTAATGGAAGGTTGTTATAAGCAATAGATGTGGACATTAAAAACAAGTTTGAGGTACATTCACAAATAATAGATTCTAAATAAAATGGGTAACTTTAGATATTCAAATATGCACTAGTTTTAAACAATAAAATGACTGAGAACCACCATTTATTTTCCTGCAGCATTTCTCTGGCTTTTGACGAGGAAAATAGGTCGTATATCTTGCTGCAGCTTCCACATTATTAGCTACCTTGGTCCTTTGAGACAGAAGGTTGTGAATTTTTAAATCCTGCAAGGGCAATTAGCACATGCTGCAAGGAACATTTTGAAGATCTTTTCAGCTACACAACTGCAATGCAACAAATATCATGTTATTTGTCGACCAATCTGTAACAAAGGACATAATAAAGTCAAGATAAAATATAGGAAACCTATCCTTTGTGGATTTAGCTGATAGAATCAAAAGATATTGTAGAGAGAATTCATGGAAGAACCTTTCTTTCCCCCAAATTTGGCTGTCCTCAGAAATTGAGGATTATTTTTGTGAGTGATGCACAATGTGGTCCTAACCATTAAGTCTCTCAGCAACGCAAACCCAGTGCAAACTGATGTGGAGATTGGTAGTGTTATCATGCCACCCATTTTCTCAACCTTTTGCTGCTAAACTGCATCTTGCCTCCAACAAACTACCCACTGTAGTGGTGTTGATGCCAGGATCAATGGGAAACTATTAAACCTTTGCCTTTGAAGCTAATTGTTAAAATTATATTTGTTTCACCGTTTCTGTACATTCTCATATTCCTAATTTAGGATTGTATTTTAAGATATGTTTAACATATCTTCAGGATATGTTTTTTAATTGGGCTTTTTATCAGGTTTTTTCACAAAGTAGTGCATTGCTCTTGTGAGTTCTGGAAAGCCTCTCACTAAAAAAATAATTCTCACCTCACAAAATAAATTATGATTTATTCACACAGGCTACAATAACCATAAATTAAATAGTCACGTGTGCAATGTGAGGAAGTGTTGCAGGAATTATTTATAGTGAAACCGACCTGACTAGCATGATATATTGTTATTGGCAGCACATCCTTCAAATATGATTCATTTTGGGACGATATTTATGCGGCTTAATAATTTGGATGTTGCAGATTTTATTTAATCTAATTTACTTTGAAAACAAAAGCACATTTTAAACAGGATAGATGCTGATAGTTTTGGATTTATTGTTCAAGATCTATGCATAATTATCCTACCAATTATAATTTTTAAATACAGAATCGTGTTACTTTTAAGGTTTGGTCACAAAGTATTGATGGCTAATTACCCTATTGTGATGGTGAAGAGGTTAAGAGATTCTTAGTACTTACTGATTAGTGGCAATAGTAGCAATTCAGTAACAGTATGCACTCTTGTTTGTTATGCAGGCAAATTTAAACTACATGCCTATTTTTCCTGTTTCAGTACATTTTTACAGACACCAGAAATCACTTCTTATGGACCACTTTAAACTTCTGCAATGACATTCGGAACTTCCCTGTTCCATTCAGTCCAACAGATCTCCTCCTACACAGCACCAATCCCAACCTTGTGCTTGGTTATGACAGCTCTCATCCAAACAAGCAGGTATGGTTCATTATTTGTCTCCTGTGTTTGCTAATGCAGAAAATGAATGGGCAATGATGCTGCTTCGTGAAAATCTAAATAGGAGTGCTACTTTCAAGCTACTAAGACATGAAACGAAAAAAACAATTGTTTATTTAGTAGAAATGTATCTTTTATTGAAATATTTAAGGGCATAGTGTATAAAGCATGTTTGGCACAGAGTAGTCAGACTTCCATGTACAAATGTGTGCATGCTATGTCAATACAAAATGAATCATTTTTTCATGTATTTGTAATGAAAGTGTAGAATTTGGTTATCTTAATATATTCTTCAGTCAATCTGCCATCCAAAAATGGCGCACATTAAAGCAAAAACTAAGGTACTCTTGTGTATAACTTAGAAATCATTTTCAATTGCAAGGACTTAACTACATAATCAACACTTTCCTTCAGTAATAATAAAGTCCAGGCAGCCATTCAATGGTGAGGGTGGTCAAACTTGTCCAGTCATGCACTATACTATTAGAGCCACAAGCAGTGCATAACCTTTTGACCACCTTGTCCGTATAAAATGAATGCTGTCACCCTGCTTTTCTATCATTTTTTAGCAATTATGTTATTTAGCGTAATTATTTAGCAGATGGGGCTCGTCAGCCTGGGAAGGCAGTCCATCTAGGAGAGGGAAAACTCTGATTTTAAACCTCCACTGCCTTGTGGCCATATCCAGTCTTGGAAAAGGCTCCAGGAGTAAACCTCAAGAAAATTTGGAGGCCCTAAGGCAGTTCGTCGTTGTCTACAACCTCGCTCTGGCAGCTCCTGCGACGGCGCTGGTGCCAAACTGTAACGACCCTGCTGTTCCTTTGGATCGATTAGCGACGTGGAGAGGGGGGACGTTCTGCATGGGCAACAGCCTGTCCTCCATACGACATCGCCCAGGCTCGCATCCGACCATGAACTAGGATGCATCACCCATGGTCAGTCATGACCGAGGGGGGCCTACTATTAGCATGTAATTAAGCATTGAAGTACTTGGAACATCAACTGGGCTTCTTAATGTAGGTTGGTGGTTCTATTCAAATGGATGGAATAGTGCATGGTGTGCCAATATCTAGCCCTTCAGCTTGGGCTGTTGCAGATGCCCCTGTGGTGCTTGCTGGAGGGGCCGAATGGCCTACTCCTGCACCTATTGTCTATTGAAGTAGATGATGAATCCAGGGACAGACCGAGGTCAATTGTACATGTCGTACACAGACACAGAAGCCCTGATTGTGCTGCACAACTACTCCAATAGCCAGCCGCTCCTTATGAGTCTGCAGGCTGACAGCTGTATGCATGATTCAGTGCAGGGTGTTGATTACTTGATTAGATTCCAGGACTTCATTTCTCAGTTGTCAGGTATTTTCAAACTACATATCGCAGAGCAAAAATGTCAGTTTCGACGGTGTGGACTCGTCAACTTTGAAGTTGATTTGAACTGCTGGGAAGGAATGTGGTGAACAACGTAGTGTGACCATTTAGCAATGACACCAAGCAGGTTCCGATTATTTCATTGCCTGAACCACATGCCTGCTTGTCATCCAAGGAGATCATTCAGTGAGCAGCAATTCCCTGATGTGTAAAACTGTCCACATGGTGGCAGGACCTACTGTAGTATGAGCAATAAAAAAACAGACTGGTGGAGGAACTCAGTGGGTCCAGCAGTACCTGTGGAGGAAAATGGATAGTCTAGTCTGGATGAGGTCCAACTTGGATGTTGCCTGGCCACTAAGTTCCTCCAGTTGACTGTTTTCTGCTCCTGTTTCTAGCATCTGTAGTCTCTTGTGTACCCACTGTGTCATTCTTGGTAAGGTAAATATGCCAGGAAGCTATTGGGAATGGGGCTTGATGTTGGGAGTAGCAAGCCTGCCCCAGAAGTTGTAAGGAGATAGTTTTAAACTATGCTTTTTATTATTATTGATAGGAAAATCACCGCCATCCTCCATCTGACGACTTGTGTTGCAGCATTATCTGCTTTAGTTGTTGTCCTGATGCATGCTGTTAAAAACATTTGTGATATGCCAAAATGGGATGTAGAAGCTCCTTCTCTGTTTTAATTGTTTTTCTGCCTAATTATTGTTAGCTGGGGAAGATAAAAATGAAAGCCCTACATATTTTGGAATTTGGGTCACGCAGTGGTAATTTTGAAGTTGTTAATTTCTCTTTATCAGATCAATAAAAGCGACCAAGAGTGTATGTTTAAGTGCAGCTTTTACTAAGCAAATTATGGTTTTATCTTGCAGCTTTGGAAATCTGATGACTTTGGACAAAGTTGGGTCTTAATTCAGGAACATGTCAAATCTTACTACTGGTATGGATATTAATGTAGCATTTTTTTTAATGTTAATTTCTGTAACTTGTTATAAAGATTTATTTGAGGAAAGCACTGCAAGTATTCTCAGTGTTCATTGTGAGGGGGCAGTCAAGTACTTGATTCACATTCTCTAAACACATATTACTGAATGATTTATAGCGTGTAGAACTGCATCTTGGAATCTGTTAAATGTGTTGGAATGATTGATTGCTTCCATCCATGTTTCTGCTCATTCTATGGCATAATCGGTTGTGTTGGTTTGTTGGGATGAATGTCAGAATAGCTTGTATTAGATTGATCTTGGAAAAAACAGACATGGCTGTGGATACATTTTGACTGCAGGTTGGTCTAACGAAGTTGGAACTAGAGTCATCGAGTGTTATAACGTGGAAACAGGCCTTTCAGCCCAACGCCCACACCGGCCAATATGTCCCATCCACAGTCCCACCTGCCTGCATTTGGTCCATATCCCTCTTAACCTGTCATATCCATTTACCTGTCTAAATGTTTCTTAAACATTGCATTAGTCCCAGCCTCAACTACGTCCTCCGGCAGCTCATTCTATACACCTACCACCCTTTGTGTGAAAAAAATTACCCCTCAGGTTCCTATTAAATCTTTCTTAAACCTACATAGGTAGACAAAAATGCTGGAGAAACTCAGCGGGTGCGGCAACATCTATGGAGCGAAGGAAATAGGCAACATTTCGGGCCAAAACCCTTCTTCAGACTGATGCAGGGTGAGGGTGGGGGGGGGGGGGGGGGGGGGAGAAGAAAGGAAGAGGAGGAGGCTGAGGGAGGAGACAGCAAGGGCTGCACAGTCTGGTTCTCGATCCACCCAATATTGGGCAAGAGACCATGTGCGTCTACTAGATCTATTCCTCTCATGACTGTGGTGCAATTCACAGAACGATTGTTGTCTCATTAAAGTATTTTCAGAAACAAAGTACTTTTGTTATCCAATTTTACAGGGGTGTAGAACCATACGATTCATCTACTACAATTTACGTTGAACGCCATGAGCCAATGACTACCTCAAGCATCATCAAAAGCAGTGATCTCTTTCAGAGTGAAAACCATGAGATAATTTTGAAAGGAGTAGAAGAGTTTCAGTTGCAAGGCAAATACATGTTTGCCACAAAGAAGGTGGTGAGTATTCTTATATATCCTCTGATGGTTTAGTTGCTTTAATAGAAAGTCGAGTAAAAGAAAAGCTATTGGTCTTTAAAAGTGTTCAATACTGATCTTTGACCCTATAATAAAAACGAACGTAAATGCCTAACGTGACCAAGAAGATTTTCTCAGAATGTTACACAGCTGTTGCCGGGAGAGTAGTGTATATTGAATAATTATCATTATTCTTAAGTCTTTATTTTCACTTCCCTTCTTCCCCCCCCCCCCCTCAGTTAATCGGTTCATTTACCAATTTTTTTTTTGGGGGTTGGTATTTGTTTTGACTTTTTGACTAATCTGTTCCATATGACTAGTTACACTTTAGTTGGCAAATCGTTCATGGTTGAAGACAATCTCTTTCATGGCTCATGATTGTAGGGAATGTGTTGATGGTGAAGAATTCCAATCCTTAGACCAGACTCTCTGACGGATACTATTGAGAATCGCCAAATGGAGGATCAGACTTGTATCTTGTCTTTTTTGTTCCCTGTTGTTTTCTTCCTCCAAGGTGTGTCTGTTGCCCTCAAAGCAACATTTTCTCCATGATTGGATGCCACAGGGTCTTGGCTAATATTTCTCACTTTTGATGTCGGACTCCTCTGTAGTGCTTGCTTTGAGAGAGCCCTTAAAATGTTTCCTCTTGTCCCCTCGAGTTCATATTTCTTTTCTTTGCTGTGAGTACAGCAGCAGGGTTCCCTGGGCTTGATTCACACTAATGGTGATGTCACTGTGGAGTTTGTATGTTCTTCCTGTGACCATGTGGGTTTTTTCCGAGTGCTCCAATTTCCTTGAACATTCCAAAGATGAGCAGGGTTGCAGATTAATTGGCTTCTGCAATTTGCCTCTAGCGTGTAGGACGTAGAACAAGTGTACGGGTGATCGATGGTTGGTGTGGACTGGGGGCCGAAGGGCCTGTTTCCACACTTTATCTCTAAACATTCTAAAACTAGCTATGAATTGGACTAGTGCACGACGATCTAATCATGGCTTGTTTCTGTTGTACTTTCATAGAAACTTGAGGTGCTTAGTTCCTTCCCAGATTAAATGTGGGGGACAGTGACCTGGTTTTCGGGAGGCACATGAAGAATATGGCCTGTCCATTAGAGCTAGTTGAGTGCGGTTAGAGCCTCTGCTGCAGCCTGGGGAGAAACACTGTCCTGATTCCCTCCTATTTTGAAGATAGACACAATAAGCTGGAGTAACTCAGCGGGAGAGGCAGCGTCTCTGGAGAAAAGGTGACGTTTCGGGTCAAGACCCTTCTTCACCCGAAACGTCACCCATTCCTTCTCTCCAGAGATGCTGCCTGTCCCACTGAGCTACTCCAGCTTTTAAATAAAATAATAATAAATAATAATAATAATAATAGTCTAACATCGGTAGTGGGGAAACTGCTAGAGTCAGTTATTAAAGATGGGATAGCAGCGCATTTGGAAAGTGGTGAAATCATTGGACAAAGTCAGCATGGATTTACAAAAGGTAAATCATGTCTGACGAATCTTATAGAATTTTTCGAGGATGTAACTAGTAGAGTGGATAAGGGAGAACCAGTGGATGTGTTATATCGACTTTCAGAAGGCTTTCGACAAGGTCCCACATAAGAGATTAGCATATAAACTTAAAGCACACGCTATTGGTGGTTCAATAATGATGTGGATAGAGAACTGGCTGGCAGACAGGAAGCAAAGGCTAGGGGTAAACGGGTCCTTTTCAGAATGGCAGGCAGTGAGTAGTGGGGTACCGCAAGGCTCAGTGCTGGGACCCCAGCTATTTACAATATACATTAATGATTTGGACGAGGGAATTGAATGCAACATTTCCAAATTTGCAGATGACACCAAGCTGGGGGGCAGTGTTAGCTGTGAGGAGGATGCTAGGAGGCTGCAAGGTGATTTGGATAGGCTGAGTGAATGGGCAGATGCATGGCAGATGCAGTATAATGTGGATAAATGTGAGGTTATCCACTTTGGTGGCAAAAACAGGAGGGTAGACTATTATCTGAATGGTGGCCGATTAGGAAAAGGGGAGATGCAGCGAGACCTGGGTGTCATGGTACACCAGTCATTGAAAGTAGGCATGCAGGTGCAGCAGACAGTGAAGAAAGCAAATGGTATGTTAGCATTCATAGCGAAAGGATTTGAGTATAGGAGCAGGGAGGTTCTACTACAGTTGTACAGGGTTTTGGTGAGACCACACCTGGAGTATTGCATACAGTTTTGGTCTCCAAATCTGAGGAAAGGCATTCTTGCCATAGAGGGGGTTCAGAGAAGGTTCACCAGACTGATTCCTGGGATGGCAGGACTTTCATACGAAGAAAGACTGGATAGACTCGGCTTGTACTCACTGGAATTTAGAAGATTGAGGGGGGATCTTATAGAAACTTACAAAATTCTTAAGGGGTTGGACAGGCTAGATGCAGGAAGATTGTTCCCGATGTTGGGGGAATCCAGAACAAGGGGTCACAATCTAAGGATAAGGGGGAATTCCTTTAGGACCGAGATGAGGAAAACATTCTTTACACAGAGAGTGGTGAGTCTCTGGAATTCTCTGCCACAGAAGGTCGTTGAGGCCAGTTCATTGCCTATATTGAAGAGGGAGTTGGATGTGGTTCTTGTGGCTAAAGGGATTGGGGGTATGGAGAGAAGGCAGGTATGGGATACTGAGTTGGATGATCAACCATGATCATATTGAATGGCGGTGCAGGCTCGAAGGGCCGAATGGCCTATTCCTGCACCTATTTTTCCATGTTTCTATGTTTCTAAATTACCATTTATTGTTATACAAACAGACATGATTCGTACGAAATTTCATTCCTGCAGTCATAACATAAAAAAAAAACCAAGGCACACAATTAACTCAATTTACATAAACATCCATCGCAGTGAGTCTCCAAACACCTCCTCGCTGTGATGGAAGGCAAAGTCTTGTCTCTCTTGTCTCTTCCCTGCTCTTTATTCTTCTCCCGAGGCAACCGGGGCTCCCGATGTTAAAGCCCCTAGCGGGCGATGTTAAGTCCTGCGGCCATTAAAGCCGCACCGGGCGATGTAAAGCCCCGCTCCGGGTTGTTTCGACTCCGCGATTCGGGCGGGAGATGTTGCCATTGCGGGAGCTCCGAAAAGCTGTCTCCCACCGGCGAGCTCCCGATGTCACCGTCCACCGTACCTGCAGCCAGAGCCTCCGAAGCACCGAAGTCGGGTGGCAGCTGCGCACCACCACAGCTCTCCACGCTCCAAAGTCGACCGGCTCCGGTTGGAGGCCGCCGGCTGCACGATGTTAGGCCCAACGACAACGGAGACCCGACAGGGAAAAGGTCGGCTCCCCGTTCAGGGAAGAGATTAAAACGTTCCTCCCACATATACACATCTAAAAAATAAAACCCAAAACGTGCAACTAACGGGACAAAAAAAAAGAAAAGACGATGGACTGCAGTCGAGCCACTGCCGCAAGACGCCGCCACACCGATTTTGTGTCTATCTTCGGTTTAAAGCAGCATCTGCAGTTCCTTCTTACACATTCCCTCCTATTTTGCAATGAGTTTGAAAGATCCTGCTGAGGTAAGTGTTGAAACTCTGCCTAAATACCGCTAATCTTGATTGAAAGGATTGTGTTGTGTGTTCACGAGCAAACTGCTTACATTAACATTTATTTGCTGTGCTAATTTAATAGAAGTGAATTGTCTTGCTGAGAGCAGGGTGATGGCCTATTGTTTTTATTATTGACATTGTTCTGATCAAATGCATTAGCAAAGGAAGATTCCGCAGGTTTGCAACTTAATGAAAAACGAGTTAATAACGTCATGTGTAGGAAAGAGCGGCAGATCCTGGTTTAAATTGAAGGTAGTCACAAAATGCTGGAGTAACTCAGCGGGGGAAGGCAGCATCTATGGAGAGAAGGAATGGGTGATGTTTCAGGTCGAGACAGTTTTTTCGTCTGAAGAAGGGTCTCGACCCGAAGCGTCACTCATTCCTTCTCTCCAGAGATGCTGCCTGTCCCTGCTGAGTTACTCCAGCATTTTGTGTTTACCTTTAATAATGTCATATTATATAACTGCTATCAGTAAGATGTGTATTCATTTTGTTCCTTAAGTTTCTGAGCCTAGTAACTCCATAAATATCATTCATGTTGTACCAGACTTTTTTCCCCAAAAAATGAATAATTCTCAGCGATAGTCTATTTTAATTTTTATTAACAAATAATTTTTCAGGAGATCCTTATAGACATGTTCCTGAATGTTCAATTAAATGTTTCCGTTAAAAACAGTCGACTAAATCCCTCTATTGCAGGTGATACGCTCCTGACCGACATCCACTACAAACCTACTGACTCCCACAGCTACCTGGACTACTCTTCCTCCCACCCTGCTTCCTGTAAGGACTCCATCCCCTATTCCCAATTCCTCCGTCTACGCCGCATCTGCTCCCAGGATGAGGTGTTCCACACCAGGTCATCACAAATGGCCTCATTCTTCAGAGAACGGGGATTCCCCTCCCCCACTGTTGATGAGGCTCGCACCAGGGTCTCCTCCATACCCCGCAACACTGCCCTCGCTCCCCATTCCCCCACTCGCAAACAGGGCAGAGTCCCCCTGGTCCTCACCTTTCACCCCACCAGCCGGCAAACACAACATATAGTCCTCCGCCAGTTTCGCCACCTCCAACGTGACCCCTCCACCCGCCACATCTTCCCATCTCCCCCCCTGTCTGCCTTCCGCAAAGACCGCTCCCTCCGCAACTCCCTTGTCAATTCTTCCGTCCCCTCCCACTCTACCCCTTCCCCGGGCACTTTCCCTTGCAACCGCAAGAAATGCAACACTTGTCCCTTCATCTCCCCTCTCCACTCCTTTCAGGGACCCAAGCAGTCCTTCCAGGTCCGACAGAGGTTCACCTGCACCTCCTCCAACCTCATCTACTGCATCCGCTGCTCCAGATGCCAGATGATCTATATCGGTGAGACCAAGCGGAGGCTTGGCGATCGTTTCGCCGAACACCTCCGCTCAGTCCGCAATAACCAACCCGACCTCCCGGTGGCTCAGCACTTCAACTCCCCCTCCCATTCCACATCCGACCTCTCGGTCCTGGGCCTCCTCCACGGCCAGAGTGAGCAACACCGCAAGCTGGAGGAACAGCACCTCATATTCCTCTTGGGGAGTCTGCATCCTTTGGGCTTGAATATTGAATTTTCTCAATTCTGTTAACCCTTGCTGTCTCCTCCCCTTCTCACCTCTCCCTCAGCCCTCGGGCCCTGGCATTCCCTCTATCTCTATCTCCCTCCCCCAACCCCAGTCGCACCAGCTTCTCATTTTCACACCACAAACAGCTTACAATGGCTTGTTCCCTTTATCACCGATACTTTTTTGCATATCTTTCACTCATTGTTCCTTATCTCTCCACATCACCGTCTATATCTCTCGTTTCCCTGATCCCTGACCAGTCTGAAGAAGGGTCCCGACCCGAAACGTCGCCTATCTCCTTCGCTCCTTAGATGCTGCTGCACCCGCTGAGTTTCTCCAGCTTTTTGTGTAACCTTTGATAGCTTTCTTGCTCCCATGCTGTGAAATCATTTCGGGACCTGCCAAGGGTGAATATGTGTATTGCAGTTATCACTATGAAATGTCACATTTCTTGGATGGAGGTTGAACGAACGCCTGAGGAACATTTGTACTTGTTTGTGTAGAGGACTAATAAATTCATTTAATCAGTGGTTAAAGCTAGGTATTTTATGCTTTAGTCATAGCTTTCTTATCAAATATCCGTGGAACCAGAACAAATACATTAAAATGCAATTAACCCTAAAACTCCAGTTTGAAAATCGTAATGAGAGGGAGACACAAAATGCTGGAGTAACTCAGCATCTCTGGAGAAAAGGAATAGGTGACGTTTCGGCACAAGAACCTTCTTCCGACTTGGGTCTGACCCACTTAGTTTAGTTTAGAGATACAGCACGGAAACAGGCCCTTCAGCCAACCAGTCTGCACCGACCAGCGATCCCTGCACATTAACACTATCCTACACACACTGGGAACAATTTTTATAATTTACCAAGCTAATTAACCTACAAACCTGCAGGTCTTGGAGTGTGGGAGCAAACCGCAGATCTCGGAGAAAACCTATGCAGCTCATGGAGAGAACGTACTAACTCTGTACAGACAGCACCCGTAGTCGGGATCGAACCCGGGCCTCCGGTGATGCAAGCGCTGCAAGGCAACAACTCTACCTCTGCTCCACCGTGCTGCCCTGCTCCAGCTTGTTGTGTCTATCTTCGGTTTAAACCAGCATCTCCATGCAGTTCCTTCCTGCACAATGAGAGGGAGAGTTGTCTTGTGTAGCACCCTTTTCAGGATGCTCCATAGGACTTTGGTTGTGGCCACACACAGCTCCCGTTTTGTGGTGCTTGGTATATAATGCCATGGTATATAACTGCTTCGTTGAGCCATCTTAACAGTTATTTATTTTAGAAAGAATCAGTTAAAATTTTACATGAAACATTTTGCAAATGTATTTAAGTAGCAACCATGATGGCAGGAACTGTGTTCAAGATGGTGCTGAGATGTATGACAAAAATTAGCAAGTACATTGACTTAACGCCTCCGATATTAAATGACAGTAACCCACTCCGATAAGCGATCTCTTCCTGTAATATTAAGCAAATTAACTTTGCCGAAACAGGTTTCTGAAAAAAAGCATAAAATCTAAACCCATGTTTATGTAAATCAGATTGATTTTTATAATTATACTTTAGAATGAGATATTTCCCCTGTTCATTAAGTAGGATAATGGACGATATGGGAAGAAAACGTTTGCAGATGATCAGAAATAGTTTTTGTGCAAGTCCTTTACTTTGTTTCTTTCCACCCCTTTATGTTCTGTACCACCCCATAAGGGGGGGGGGGGGGGGGGGGGGGGAGAGGAGAGGGGGGGAATCTATTCTGATTCACAGTAATGAATTTCAGACATTGGCAGCTGAAGCAGAAATGTGCCCAAGCTCACTTTGTGGCTGACCTACTCACTAGAATCATGAAAAGTTAATGATTTAGAAGGAGGTCAGTTAATAGGACGTGTTTGGAGGGATATGGACCAAGCGCAGCCAGGTGGGACTAGTGTAGCTGGGACATGTTGGCTGGTGTGGACAAGTTGGGCCAAAGGGCCTGTTTCCACGCTGTATCACTCTGACTCTATGACTCACAAATATGTACTCGGGCCTGTAATTGAAAACAAAAATCCATTGGCCTTGGCTGTTTTGCAGTGCCAGGAAGCTGGTGTAATGCCTGCTTTGTCCAGGTACTGTTCTACTGATGTATTGTCCCATTGTGGTGATGCTGCTTGCGAGCGATGGCACCATAGGGTGGCTGGGAATAATGGGAGACTTCAATCTTCATGAATTGGCTTAGTTTATTATCATCACGTGTGCTGATACACAGTGAAAAGCTTTGTTTGCTTGCTAGCTAGGCAAATCATACTTGAATGAATGAACGAATAAGTTTATTGGCCAAGTATGTTCACATACAAGGAATTTGCTGTGGTGCTCCGCTCGCAAGTGACAACATGACATACAGTGACAATTACGACTGACACATAAAACATTAAACATTAAAAATAAAACATTATCGATTAAACGTGAATTAAATAAAATACCAGAGCAGAAGGAGGTTACATAGTGTATTGTTCGCGACTTAAAAGGCTTCAATGGGAAATGCATTCAGTCCTGTTCTCGATCGCTCGTATAGTTTGTGGTGTTAGGCTGCCACCTGGTGGTCGATCAGCAGTAAATTTGTGAGAACTTGGATCGTGTGTGTTGCAGTTACCTTGCACGCTGCAGACTCCTTATTGTTGACTTGGCCCATTTGACATTGTTGATTTTTATGATTATTTGTCTCGGGAAAGCAACCAACATAACCAGCTGAGTTCATCCAGTAGTTTGTTTTTTTTTTCACTTTAGAATTCGATGGCTTCATTTTGTTTTGGGGTTAACTTCCAATGTGGCATGCTGCATGTTTGTAGAATGTTCTACTGTCGATATTGGTAAATGCGGAGGTGTGATTCTCACTTATAGAATCATAGAAAATAGGTGCAGGAGTAGGCCATTCAGCCCTTCAAGCCTGCACCGCAATTCAATATGATCATGGCTGATCATCCAACTCGGTATCCTGTACCTGCCTTCTCTCCATACCCCCTGATCCCTTTAGCCACAAGGGCCACATCTAACTCCCTCTTAAATATAGCCAACAAACGGGCCTCAGCTACCTTCTGTGGCAGAGAATTCCACAGACTCGCCACTCTCTGTGTGAAAAAAGATCTTCTCATCTAGGTCCTAAAATACTTTCCCCTTATCCTTAAACTGTGACCCTTCATTCTGGAGTTCCCCAACATCGGGAACAATCTTCCTGCGTCTAGCCTGTCCGACCCCTTAAGAATTTTGTAAGTCTCTATAAGATCCCCCCTCAATCTCCTAAATTCCAGCGAGTAGAAGCCAAGTCTATCCAGTCTTTCTTCATATGGAAGTCGTGCCATCCCAGGAATAAGTCTGGTGAACCTTCTCTGTACTCCCTCTATGGCAAGAATGTCCTTCCTCAGAATAGGAGACCAAAACTGTATGCAATACTCCAGGTGTGGCCTCACCAAGACCCTGTACAACTGCAGTAGAACCTCCCTGCTCTTGTACTCAAATCCTTTTGCTATGAATGCCAATATACCATTTGCTTTCTTCACAGCCTGCTGCACCTGCATGCCTACTTTCAATGACTTGTGTACCATTACACCCAGGTCTCGTTGCATCTCCCCTTTTCCTATTCGGCCACCGTTCAGATAATAGTCTACCCTCCTGTTTTTGCCGCCAAAGTGGATAACCTCACATTTATCCACATTATACTGCATCTGCCATGCATTTGCCCACTCACCCAACCTACCCAAGTCACCTTGCAGCCTCCTAGCATCCTCCTCACAGCTAACACTGCCCCCCAGCTTCGTGTCATATGCAAACATGGAGATGTTGCATTCAATTCCCTCATCCAGATCATTAATATATATTGTAAATAGCTGGGGTCCCAGCACTGAGCCTTGCGGTACCCCACTAGTCACTGCCTGCCATTCTGAAAATAACCCGTTCACTCCTACTCTTTGCTTCCTGTCTGCCAGCTAGTTCTCTATCCACATCAATACTGAACCCCCAATACCGTGTGCTTTAAGCTTGTATGCTAATCTCTTATGTGGGACCTTGTTGAAAGCCTTCTGAAAGTCCAGATATAACACATCCACAGATTCTCCCTTATCCACTCTACTAGCTACATCCTCAAAAAATTCTATAAGATTCGTCAGACACAATTTACCTTTCATAAATCCATGCTGACTTTGTCCAATGATTTCACCGCTTTCCAAATGTGCTGCTATCCCATCTTTAATAACTGACTCTAGCATTTTCCCCACTACCGATGTTAGACGAACTGGTCTGTAATTCCCCGCTTTCTCTCTCCCTCCCTTTTTAAAAAGTGGGGTTATATTAGCTACCCTCCAATCCTCAGGAACTACTCCAGAATCTAAGGAGTTTTGAAAAATTATCACTAATGCTTCCACTATTTCTGGGGCTACTTCCTAAAGTACTCTGGGATGCAGCCTATCTGGCCCTGGGGATTTATCGGCCTTTAATCCTTTCAATTTACCGAACACCACTTCCCGGCTCACCTGGATTTCACTCAGTTCCTCCATCTCATTTGACCCCCGGTCCCCTGCTATTTCTGGCAGATTATTTATGTCTTCCTTTGTGAAGACAGAACCAAAATAGTTATTCAATTGGTCTGCCATGTCCTTGTTCCCCATGATCAATTCACCAGTTTCTGACTGCAAGGGACCTAGATTTGTTTTAACTAACCTTTTTCTCTTCACATATCTATAAAAACTTTTGCAGTGCGTTTTTATGTTCCGTGCCAGTTTTCTTTCTTAATCTATTTTCTCTTTCCTGATTAAGCACTTTGTCCTCTGGTAGGCTGCTTTTTTCTGGCTAATTTGTATGCTTCATCTTTAGTTTTGATACTATCCCTGATTTCCCTTGTTATCCACGGATGCACTACCTTCCCTGAGTTATTCTTTTGCCAAACTGGGATGAACAATTGTTGTAGTTTATCCATGCAGTCTTTAAATGCCTTCCATTGCATATCCACCGTCAACCCTTTAAGAATCACTTGCCAGTCTATCTTAGCCACTTGGAGCAACTATACAAAGCATGTGCAAGAAGGAACTGCAGATGCTGGTTTAAACTGAAAATGTACACAAAAGGCTGGAGTAACTCTGCTTTGTGTGTATACAAAACATGTAGTTGCTGTCAATTAGAGCACAGTGCATGAGCAACAATTCCTCTCGGCCTGTCACATAACAGGGCGCTGACACTCAGCTGCATGGAAAGGAAACAGAGGGGGAAGTAGAAATAATGGCCCCCAACAGCAGGTATATTCTCAAAGATTCTGTTTAATGTCTATCCAAGCAAAGAATAATCGTCTGAGAATATGTGTGATCCACTGAGGTGTCCTCACATACTATCGTCATGACTCCAGTACTCGTAGCACACCTTTCCACTTGTAGTCTTCTCTTTAAAAAGGAAAAATAAAAGGTTTTCTCCTTGCTGTGGTTTGAAAACATTTTGTTTTTGTTTCCGATAGCATCTTTTGGGGAGCAGTGACCCATCTGTGGTGCAGTTGTGGGTTTCTTATGATCGGAAACCAATGAAACATGCTAATTTCCTCACAAGACATCGAGTACTGGTGAGTACATGAATAGGAAGAACACTAAAAGCCCAACTTTTAATTCTTGTATTGAATCCTTTCTCAATGTTTATTAGATTAGGGAAATTCAGTTGCCTAAAAACTCAAGGCTTTGCTAAAAATATGATTCGATGCTGATCTGCTGAAAAAAAGGTTATTAATCTGATATTATTACAGCAGTGTTCTGTGAATCTAAGCAACTTTTTATTCACTGCAGTGTTCAGCAGAATGCTAATGATAATATTTAGAGGTGCATTAAATGCTATCCAACTAATCCGGATTGTGCTTGTAAGGTGGTGGCATGCATATTCAGTAGGCATATTTTTACCGGTTTCAATAGACAGTAGGTGCAGGTGTAGGCCATTTGGCCCTTCGAGCCAGCACCGCCATTCACTGTGATCATGGCTGATCATCCGCAATCAGTACCCTGTTCCTGCCTTCTCCCCATATTCCTTGACTCGGCTACCTTTAAGGGCTCTATCTAACTCTCCTTTGAAAGCATCCAGAGAATGGGCCTCCATTGCCTTCTGAGGAAGAGAATTCCACATATTCACAACTCTCTGGGTGAAAAAGTATTTCTTCATCTCTGTTCTAAATGGCCTAGTCAAGTCACTTTTATTTATATAGCACATTTAAAAAAACAACTCTCGTTGGCCAAAGTGTTTTACATTGGTGGAGATACTAACGTTGTACAATAATGGTTCATAGATTAAATACATACATCATTACATACATATAGCCCTCGCTCAGAGGACGTCAAGAAAGGCTTGGGAGTCTCGACTTAACGGAGTCGATGGAGGGGGCAGTTCTGATGGGAAGAGGGATGCTGTTCCACAGTCTAGGAGCTGCAACAGCAAAAGCGCGGTCGCCCCTGAGCTTATGCCTAGACTTATACCTAGATGTTCAGTAACCCCAAGTCGGCCGATCTGAGGGACCTGGAGGTGGTGCCTACCCCTTATTCTTAAACAGTGGCCCCTGGTTCTGGACTCCCTCAATACTGGGAACATGTTTCCTGCCTCAAGTGTGTCCAAACCCTTAATAACCTTATGTTTCAATAAGATCCCCTCTCACCCGTCTAAATTCCAGTGTATACAAGCCCAGACGCTCCTTTCTTTCAGCATATGACATTCCCGCCATCCCGGGAATTAACTTTGTGAACCTACGCTGTACTCCCTCAATAGCAAGAATGTCCTTCCTCAAATGTGGTACCAAAACTGCACACAATACTCCTGGTGTGGTCTTTCTCAGACCATGTACAACTGCAGAAGGACCTCTTTGCTCCTATACTCAACTCCTCATGTTATGAAGACCAACATGCCATTGGCTTTCTTCACTGCCTGCTGTACCTGCATGCTTACTTTCATTGACTGAAGAACAAGGACCCCCAGATCTCGTTGTACTTCCCCTTTTCCTAACTTGACACCATTCAGATAATAATCTGCCTTCCTGTTCTTGCCACCAAAATGGATAACCTCACATTATCAAAGGCTTTCTGAAAGTCCAGATACACTACATCCATTGGCTCTCTCTTGTCCATTTTTCTAGTGACATCCTCAAAAAATTCCAGATGATTAGTCAAGCATGATTTCCCTTTCTTAAATACATGCCGACTCGGACCGATACTGTTACTGCTATCCAAATGTGCTGCGATTTCATCTTTTATAATTGACTCCAGCATCTTCCCCATCACCGATGTCAGGCTAACTGGTCTATAATTCCCTTTCTCTCTCCCTCCTTTCTTAAAAAGTGGGATAACATTAGCTACCCTCCAATCCATAGGAACTATTCCTGAATCTATAGAACATTGGAAAATGATCACCAATGCATCCACGATTTCTAAAGCCACCTCCTTAAGTACCCTGCGATGTAGACCATCAGGCCCTGGGGATTTATCAGCCTTCATTCCCATCAGTCTATCCAACACCATTTCCTGCCTAATGTGAATTTCCTTCAGTTGCTCCGTCACCCTAGGTCCTCTGGCCACTAGTACATATGAGAGATTGTTTGTGTCTTCCTTCGTGAAGATGGATCCAAAGTACCTGTTGAACTCGTCTGCCATTTCCTTGTTCCCCATAATAAATTCACCTGTTTCTGTCGTCAAGGGACCCACATTTGTCTTAACTAATTTTTCCCTCTTCACATACCTAAAGAAGCTTTTACTATCCTCCTTTATATTCTTGGTTAGCTTACCTTCGTACCTCATCTTTTCTCCCTCATCTTCTGCTGTTCTTTAAAAGTTTCCCAAGCCTCTGGCTTCCCGCTTATCTTTGCTATGTTATACTTTTTTTATACTGTCCCTGACTTCCCTTGTCAGCCACGGTCGCCTCTTACTCCCCTTAGAATCTTTCTTCCTCTTTGGAATGAACTGATCCTGCACCTTCTGTATTATTCCCACAAATACCTGCTATTGTTGTTCCACTGTCATCCCTGCTAGGGTATCTTTCCAGTCAACTTTGGCCAGCTCCTCCCTCGTGCCTCCATAGTCCCCTTTGCTCAACTATAATACTGACACTTCCAATTTTCCGTCTCCCTCTCAAATTGTAGGTTAAAACTTATATTATGGTCACTACCTCCCAATGGCTCCTTTACCTTGAGTTCCCTTATCCAATCCGGTTCATTACACAACACTAAATCTAGAATTGCCTTCTCCCTTGCAGGCTCCAGTTCAAACTGCTCTAAGAATCCATCTCGGAGGCACTCCACAAACTCCCTTTCTTGGGGTCCAGTGCCAACCTGATTTTCCCAGCCTACCTGCATGTTGAAATCTTCAATAACCACCGTAGCATTACCTTTGCCACATGCCAATTTTATCTCTTGATTCAACTTGCACCCTATATCCAGGCTACTGTTTGGGGGCCTGTAGATAACTCCCATTGGGGTCTTTTCACCCTCATAATTCCTCGGTTCTCTCCATTCTGACTCTCTACCTCTCCTGATTCTATGTCACCCCTCGCAAGGGACTAAATTTCATTCCTCACCAACAGAGCTACCCCACCCCCTCTGATCACCTGTCTGTCTTTTCGATAGGACGTATACCCCTGAATACTCAGTTTCACTTTTCTCTATTATTTCCACTTTTACACTTAATTATTTCTTCTATGTAAAGCACTTTGGTTTCAACGCGAGTTAATTTAAACATGCTATATAAATAAAATTTACTTTTTTTCAGTTGGGGTTTGGTAGATGCAAGGGATTGGTGATGTCTTGAAGAAACTGAGCCAGGCATTCTACCGATCAGACCCAGCAGAGTAACTGCTATTGTGTATTACGGCCAGTCTATCAGAATTGTTTCCATTTTGAGTAATGATTATGAGAATGCACTTTTCAGTACAAAAAAATGAATGTGATTTAAATTGTGTTGTGTGACTATACTAACTTGTTTTATTCATGAATTCTCCAGGAGTACTATGTGGCTGATGCATCAGAAGACCAGGTGTTTGTTTGTGTCCGTCTAAGCAGTAACGTGACCAATCTCTATATCTCTGAAGCAGACGGGCTGAAGTTTTCTCTTTCTCTGGAAAATATACTGTATTATAGTCCAGGAGGTGCAGGAAGTTCAACGCTGGCCAGGTAGGTAAATGAACATTGTGATTCATAAAATAAATTAAAGTGTTCTGTTATTTAAAGGCTCTCAGTGAAAATATCTTCTTGTTACATATGTCCAGGTGCTCTAAATGTGCTTGGATTAAATTAAAATAAAGCTGTTTTATTGCTGAAATTATGCCCTTTTATCTTTGTTAAAAATATGACGTTTTAATTCCCAGACATTAGACCTTATCGGTTACCCATTCCTTACTTAAGGCCCGTTACGGGGGTGTTCTCCACAAAGGAAGTCTCCTTCCTTTGCAATCGCTGGCTTGAAAGGAGATTACATGCCATTGTTCTTGTCACGATTCTTTTCCAGGGCATGTGACTGTTAACTGTGCTAACACTCATGATGCCATTATTACTTGGCTCAGAAACCTAGACTTCAAGATAAAAGTGGCGACTAAATCTGTGATAAGATCAACATGTTACTGCTTCTAGTTGTGTCTGAATTCTGCAATTCTTTGCTCCCCTTTCTCATTTTGAACTTTTAAAAACATTAAATGATATCTCTAATTTCCTACTAATATTGGAAGTTGCCAAAATAGCTCATATGTAGACTTTTTAAATACTTTTGATCTTGATCCATATTGAAACATTATTTTTATTTGACAAGTTGGTATTTAGTTTGGAAAAGATTGGACAAGACATCGAACAGCGTCTTTTTGTATCTGTAGATTCAGAATTGCTGATGTCTCTGAGTTCAATCAAATGGACCACGGTTATGTCAGTTCACTTTGAGATGGTTTATCTACAGTATTCTTGCAACCCTAGTCAAAAAATGGGTAAAATTCCTGCAAATGTATTTGTGTACTATTTGTGAAGCAGCAGAGGCATGGTTAGCCCGAGAGTGAGTTATTTAGCAGCATTTCCTTTCTTTACCAATGTTGTCCAATAGTTTTAAGATAAATGTGTTCTTGATGTTTACAATCACCGAGTTGAAAATAGATCATCTACTGTATGTGATGTTGAAGATTTCTATCTGTTCATGATCTTGGATTTGTTTACCTTTCTCTGGTAGCATTTAATTTGGTCTTAAAAGTGAATGCTGTGTTTCATCTTGCACAACAAACATTTAATTATGTGAAGGCAATCCTGAAATATGTTTTTTGTTTATTGCCTTAAGGAGAAGTCCATTTGCCTTGAAGGAAATTAATTATTTGAATTTAACCATGCGCTAATCTTGTCTTGCCCACCCCCAATATTTTGACTTCACACAAAGCTCTACCTTTCAGTATTTATACTGCAAGCAGTACTGTATCATCAACATTTTCTCATGGGCTGGGGTTCTCTAATATCTGGATGTCAATATTCTCCCCCCCCCCCGAAAAATAGTGAGAACAAATGTTTAATTTGTTATTTTTGGAGGTGGGTTGATGTCTCTGAGATTGTGTTCAAATCGTTTTGCTTTATGGTTTTCCTAGTAGAATGATTTATTTGAGATGGAAAGAGGTGGAGGATAAATGCGTGGCTGAGGGACTGGTGCAGTGGGCAGGGATTCAAGTTTCTTGATCACTGGGACCTCTTTTGGGGAAGGCATGATCTGTACAAAAAGGACTGGTTGCACTTGAACCAGAGGGGGACCAATATCCTGGCAGGGAGATTTGCAAAGGCTACTGGGGAGACTTTAAACTAGAAAGGCTGGGGGGAGGGACTCGGGTAGTGGGGGCCAGGGGACAGGGTGTGGGGCAAGAGGCAGAGAAGGGAAGCACTCGGACCCAAAATGTAGGCGAGAAAGAGGAAAAAGATAATAGACAGAGAATAATGGATGGTGGGTTTCTAAAATGTGTATATTTTAATACTAGGAGCATTGTAAGAAAGGTGGATGAACTTAGAGCCTGGATTGACACGTGGAAATATGATGTTGTGGCAATCAGTGAAACATGGTTGCAGGAGGGCTGTGATTGGAAACTAAATGTTCCAGGATTTCGTTGCTTCAGGTGTGATAGAATTGGAGGGACCAGAGGTGGAGGTGTTGCATTGCTTGTCAGAGAGGATATTACAGCAGTGCTTTGGCAGGATAGATTAGAGGGCTCGTCTAGGGAGGCTATTTAGGTGGAACTGAGAAGTGGGAACGATGTAGCAACACTTTTAGGGGTGTATTATAGACCGCCAAATCGGGAGCGAGAATTGGAAGAGCAAATATGTAAGGAGATAGCAGATATTAGTAGTAAGCACAAGGTAGTGATTGTGGCAGATTTCAATTTTCCAAAAATAGACTGGGAAACACATTCTGTAAATGGGCTGGATGGTTTGGAGTTTGTAAAATGTGTGCAGGATAGTTTTTTGCAGCAGTACATAGAGGTATCGACCAGAGAAGGGGCAGTGCTGGACCTCCTGTTAGGAAATGAGGCAGGTCAGGTGACGGAGGTATGCGTTGGTCAGCACTTCGGGACCAGTGATCACAATACCATTAGTTTCAATATAATTATGGAGAGAGTCAGAACTGGACCTAGGGTGGAGATTTCTGATTGGAGAAAGGCTAACTTTGAGGGAATGCGTAAGGATTTAAAAGGAGTGAATTGGGACACTCTGTTTTATGGGAAGGATGTAGAAGAGAAATGGAGGACATTTAAAGGGAAAATTGTAAGAGTACAGAATCTTTATGTCCCTGTTAGGGTGAAAGGAAATAGTAAAAATTGGAAAGAGCCATGGTTTTCAAGGGAAATTGGACACTTGTTTCGAAAAAAGAGAGATATCTACAATAATTATAGGAGGCATGGAGTAAATGAGGTGCTAGAGGAGTATAAATAATGTAAAAAGAATCTTAAGAAAGAAATTAGGAAGGCTAAAAGAAGATATGAGGTTGCTTTGGCAAGAAAGGTGAAAGTAAATCCAAAGGGTTTCTACAGCTATATTAATAGCAAAAGGATAACGAGGGATAAAATTGGACCATTAGAGAGAGGGAATGGACAGCTATCTGCAGAGCCAAAAGAGATGGGGGAGATATTGAACAATTTCTTTTCTTCGGTATTCACCAAGGAGAAGGATATTGAACTATGTGAGGTAAGGGAAAAAAGTAGAGTAGCTATGGAAACTATGAGATTCAAAGAGGAGGAAGTACTGACACTTTTGAAAAATATAAAAGTGGATAAGTCTCCAGGTCCTGACAGGATATTCCCTAGGACACTGAGGGAAGTTAGTGTAGAAATAGCAGGAGCTATGACAGAAATATTTCAAATGTCATTAGAAACGGGAATAGTGCCGGAGGATTGGTGTACTGCGCATGTTGTTCCATTGTTTAAAAATGGTTCAAAGAATAAACCTAGCAATTATAGACCTGTTAGTTTGACGTCAGTGGTGGGTAAATTAATGGAAAGGATACTTAGAGATAATATATATAAGCATCTGGATAAACAGGGTCTGATCAGGAACAGTCAACATGGATTTGTGCCTGGAAGGTCATGTTTGACAAACCTTCTTGAATTTTTTGAAGCGGTTACTAGGGACATTGATGAGGGTAAAGCAGTGGATGTTGTCTATATGGATTTCAGTGAGGCCTTTGACAAGGTTCCCCATGGAAGGTTGGTTAAGAAGGTTTCAATCTTTGGGTGTTAATGGCGGAGTAGCAAGATGGATTCAACAGTGGCTGAATGGGAGATGTCAGAGAGTAATGGTGGATGGCTGTTTGTCAGGTTGGAAGCCGGTGACCAGTGGGGTGCCTCAGCGATCTGTGTTGGGTCCACTGTTGTTTGTCATGTACATCAATGATCTGGATGATGGGGTGGAAAATTGGATAAGTAAGTATGCAGATGATACTAAGATAGGTGGTGTTGTGGATAATGAAGTAGATTTTCAAAGTCTACCGAGAGATTTGGGCCATTTGGAAAAGTGGGCTGAAAGATGGCAGATGGAGTTTAATGCTGATAAGTGTGAAGTGCTACATCTTGGCAGGACAAATCAAAATAGGACGTACATGGTAAATGGTAGGGAATTGAGGAATGCTGTGGAACAGAGAGATCTAGGAATAACTGTGCATAGTTCCCCGAAGGTGGAATCGCATGTAGATGGGGTGGTAAAGAAAGCCTTTGGTGTGCTGGCCTTTATAAATCAGAGCATTGAATATAGGAGTAGGGAAGTAATGTTAAAATTGTACAAGGCATTGGTAAGACCAATTCTGGAGTATGGTGTACAATTTTGGTCGCCTAATTATAGGAATATAATTGTTGGATGTCAACAAAATAGAGAGAGTACAGAGGAGATTTACTAGAATGTTGCCTGGGTTCCAGCAACTATGTTACAGAGAAAGGTTGAACAAGTTAGGTCTTTATTCTTTGTAGCGCAGAAGGTTAAGGGGGGACTTGATTGAGGTCTTTAAAATGATGAAAGGGATAGACAGAGTTGACGTGGATAAGCTTTCCCATTGAGGGTAGGGAAGATTCAAACAAGAGGGCATGACATGCGAATTAAGGGACGGAAGTTTAGGGGCAACGTGAGGGGGAACTTCTTTACTCAGAGGGTGGTGGCTGTGTGGAATGAGCTTCCAGCAGAAGTGGTGGTGGCAGGATTGATTTTAACATTTAAGAGTAAAGTGGATAGGTATATGGACGTGAAGGGAATGGAGGGGTATGGTCTGAGTGCAGGTAGATGGGACTAGGGGAAAACAAATGATCGGCACAGACTGGAAGGGCCGAGAGGGCCTGTTTCCGTGCTGTAATTGTTATATGGTTATATGAATGATGATAGCTCGGCGATTGCAGTCCATTTGCCTTCGTTGAACTGATGTACTTTTTTTTTAAATGACAGAAACTTGGCAAATGAACCCTTTGCAAATTTGCATCATGTCGAAGGATTGCGTGGAGTCTACATCGCTACCCAGCTGAATGGGTCTTTCATTGATGAGAACATGAGATCAGTGATCACATTTGATAAAGGTGGAACCTGGGAATTACTGGAGGCTCCAGCTTTTGACAGCGATGGTGATCAAATAGACTGCAAGGTATGGATGATAACGAGCAGAACACATACATCTATCCTGCCCGCAAGGCTGAAAACATAGAATAGTTTTACAAAGCACCAAATGACAACGATTTCAGTCTGAGAATTTATTAATAAGAAATATGAAAACATTGTAATCAGCACAGTGTAAATTGGAATTGAGTAGCTAAATAAACATAACTGTCTTAGAGACTAACGGGGCAAGTTATAATGGGGAGTAAATAAATTATAAATTAGAAAACGATTATCTTGCATTTGGCTTGTGTAGACAAATAAAATAAATGGTTGGGATAAAAGTGTCTCATAACAACAAATATCTTTGTAATCGGTGTTAAGGAAAAACTGCTGGAAAACGTAATGGAACTGAAAAGTGAACAGGTCTGGTTGCTAATGATTTTGGGAAGAGTGGAATGGATCTCTAGGTCCGATGGGAGGAGGTTGCAGAGATTGTGATGCGCCATTTTAAAAAATACCTTCCATTCCAGAATAATCCCATTAGATTGGATGGTGGCAAATGTAACATTGCTGTTGGAGAGTCGTTTTAACCTGAAGTTGCGGTTACTGGAAAGTACTGTTTTTGTTTTTGCAGATTGAACAAGGTTGCTCATTGCATCTGGTACAGCGTTACTATGAGCGTCGCAGAGCCCAGATCCTCTCCAAAGAATCAGCACCAGGCCTTATCATAGCTACAGGTGATGCCTTTTGTTCTCCAACTCATGTAGAAAAGTAAGCAAGATAACTACTTAGCACTGATTTTCATTGGCGGAATGATGAATCCACGCCCATTATCTGGTAACTAGAAATGGTATATATTCACTCTTAAGCTGTACCTACATTCATTTGAAGTCCAAGATAGACACAAAATGCTGGAGTAACTCAGCGGGACATACAGCATCTCTGGAGGGAATGAATGGGTGACGTTTCGGGTTGAGACCCTTCTTCAGTCTGATTCTTCGATTTAAACCACCATCTGCAGTTCCTTTCTACACGTTTAACATAAAGTCATTTGGACAGGAGAGCAAGTTTTTGTTCTTGTCGATGGATTGTTTTGCTGAGCTGCATGTAGTCTACATGATTTTAATTTTGTCTCACACTTCTAACAATTATTGGATTCCATGCATACGTTGTCTTTGAGCCAGGAACAGCAGATATGTATGCTCAGACACTGCAGTTGAATCTCAAATTCACCCAGCTGACCATTCTCCAGGTGACCGATACACTCTCTCCAAGAGCTGCTTCAAGGTTTTTAATTTCTTCTTGAAGATAACATTTTTTGTTTTCATGTCAATAGGCTTATTTTCTCCATGTTAAAAGTACATAAATACAAATGTATTGTGTTATATAATGACAATTTGTATAACAAGTTAAGGAATTGGAGCATAAATCTAGTTAATACTTTTACCATTCATGCTAAATTTCTAAAACAATCATTTCATGTGTATTTCTCCTTTAGGTTCCATTGGCAAGAATTTGGCAAACAAACTAAACGTATATGTGTCAAGTAGTGCTGGGGCTCGGTGGCGCGAGGTACAACCCTTTCATAGTTATTTTTTCATAAATTATTGGAAAAGGTAACTGATATTTTAAAAGTTTAGTTTAGAGGTACAGCGTGGAAGCAGGCCCTTTGGCCCATCGAGTCCGTGCCGACCAGCAATCACTCATGCACTATGTACGATCTTACACTCTAGGGACAATTTTCAGAAGCCAATAAACCTACAAATCTGCTCACCTTTGGAATGTGCGATAAACCGGAGAACCTGGAGAAAACCCACGCTTTCATGTCAAGAGTCGAGCGTTTTTTTTTCATATTGTCATGTCCCAAAACGGAACAATGAAATTCTTACTTGTAGCAGCACAACCTATATGTAAATGTAGTCGCAAAATGCTGGAGTAACTCAGCAGGTGAGGCAGCATCTCTGGAGAGAAGGAATGGACAATGTTTTCGGATCGAGACCCTTCTTCAGACATATGTAAATGTAGTTCTCTGTAAAACCCATAATAATTAGCAACAAAAAAGTTCAGTATATATCAGTCATGGCGGGAAAGTATGAACTCTGTACAGATAATACCCGTAGTCAGGATTGAACCCAGGTCTCTGGTGCTGTAAGGCAGCAATCTACCCCTGTGCCACTGTGCTGCCTGGGGATATGTTATTTGAAAAAGAAAGTATAACAAAGTACTGTGAACTTTGTCAATATTTTTAAATTATGATGAGCAAATCAAATAAATAAGAAGTTAGGATCAAAAATTGCTATTTAAGTGGAGGTCTGAAAGAGAGACGATAAGGAAATGTAGGAAGTAAGCACGAAATGGAGCAAATCTAGAGGTCGTCATGTGAGATCAAATATCTTGTAATTTTTGCAGAAAATAGCTTTAAATTCCGATTGCAGTATGTTGTGCTGGGGAAAAGGGCAAATTAGATCTGAAAATGTACAGTTCAAGATGTGACATTATGACAGTCAGGTGAAAGTTAGTTGTTCAAATCACTGATCCAGACCCATGCTGATAATGGTGAACTGTTAGCTATGTCATAAAAGATGAGGTGCGAGAGGTTTAAAAGAGATTGCAAAAGGTATTTCATTTAGCCGTTAGGCCTCAAATTCAATATTAATAAACACCAGCTGCAGACTATTCCCACCTAAATGAAATTGGGATTTCGCTGAATGTTGAAGGATTATTGGTCGCACCATATAATATAATATAATGCTTACTGTCATGTCAAGAAAAGTAATTCTATTACAAATTCTAACCATTAGCTGTCTGCCACATTATCTGGTGCTGTATCAAGATTACATTGTACTGTATTCAATTGCAAAATTCCAGTCAGAAAAGATCCGGATGGTATTTATGAATAGAATTTGGTCCATATTGCAGGTTTGTTCGACTTGTTCTGAAAAATCTTATCTGGTGAACAGTGTACTGCTCAAATAGGTTTAATTAGAGTCCTTAACCACAAACAAAGAAGATGATACAGTCATTATGTCATTGTTGTTTGGGGAAACTTGTTTTGTATAAACTAGCTACTGTGTTGGTAATGTGGACTATGGTAGATAATGACTAAAATAAACCAAAGTGCTGGAGGAAGGCAGCAGGTCAGGTAACATCTGTGGAGGACAACGGACAGACGAAGTTTCCGGATGCCACCATTCTTCAAGCTGAAGTATAGGGGAGAAGGCTTGTAAATATAGGTGAGGGAAAAGGGTGGAGCAAAACCAGGCAAATTATATTGGTCGATATGTCATGTCATAACGAATAGGAGTAGAATTAGGCCATTTGGCCCATCAAGTCGACTCCGCCATTCAATCATGGCTGATCTATCTCTCCCTCCTAGCCCCATTCTCCTGCCTTCTCCCCATAACCCCTGACACTTGTACAGGTGTATACCTCGGAGTCTCTTCATACAGGTTTTTTTAACTGTTGACTCGTATATAAGAGATTTGACATTCTTTGACAACTCGGGTTCTGGCATTTATTCACCAACATATCAATATAAATTTACTAATCATTATAACAGAAATGTAGAAACTCAAATAAAGCGTGTAAAATAATTAGGTTTATTGATTTTCTGTATGTTCTTAGGAGTGAACAGTTTGACTCCTTTTATGCAGATAGTAGTGGCAGAGATCTGGGTTCAGTTCTCCAGCATGTTTAGCGTACAGCATAAACATTTGAAGGGAAAGTAGCAAAACAATGAAAAGGTGTAACAGTGGAACTAATTATATTCTGAACACTCCTGTGCCTCTTTTTTAGGCCCTCAAAGGTTCCTACTTCTATTCTTGGGCTGATCATGGAGGCATCCTGCTGGCAGTTCCTTGGTTTTCACCGACTAATCAAGTAAAGTGAGTAACCTAGGGAATTAATTGTACTTTCCAAACTTTACAAAAGACAATAGGTGCAGGAGTAGGCCATTCGGCCCTTCAAGCCAGCAACGCCTTTCAATGTGATCATGGCTGATCATCCACAATACCGCGTTCCTGCCTTCACCCCATATCCCCTATCTTCAAGAGCCCTATCTAGCTCTCTTGAAAGTATCCAGAAAACTGACCTCCATCGCCCTCTGAGGCAGAGAATTCCACAGACTCACAACTCTCTGTGTGAAAAAGTGTTTCCTCCTCTCTGATCTAAATGGATTACCCCTTATTCTTAAACTGTGGCCCCTGTTTCTGGACTCTCCCAACATCAGGAACATGTTTCCTGCCTGTAGCTTGTCCAAACCCTTAATAACCTTATATGTTTCAATAAGATCCCCTCCTGAAAGAGGGTCTCGACCCGAAATGTCGCCTATCTCCTTCGCTCCTTAGATGCTGCTGCACCCGCTGAGTTTCTCCAGCCTTTTGTGTGCCCACAATATTCCAGGTGTGGTCTCACTAGGCCCCTGTACAACTACAGAAGGACCTCTTTGCGCTCCTCTTGATAAGAAGGCCAACATGCCATTCACTTTCTTCACTGCCTGCTGTACCTGCATGCTTACTTTCATTGACTGATGAACAAGGACCCCCAGATCCCATTGTACTTCCCATTTTCCCAACTTGACACCATTTAGATAATAACCTTCCTTCCTGTTTTTGCTACCAAAGTGGATAACCTCACATTTATCCACATTAAACTGCATCTGCCCACTCACCGAACCTGCCTAAGACACCCTGCATTCTCGTAGCATCCTCACAGTTCACACTGCCACCCAGCTTTGTATCATCTGCAAATTTGCTAATGCAATCCCTTCATCTAAATCATTAATATATATTGTAAATAGCTGCGGTCCCAACACCGAGCCTTGCGGTACCCCACTAGCCATGCTGAAATGTTAACAATGACATCGTGGGGTGACGCCTGTTTGGCGGTGAGTAGTTGCCCAAAGAGTCGTACCTTTTCTGGTTGCCGCTGGATTTTCAACATGTTGAAAATTTTCATCAACCTGCTGCGACTTTGACGGGTGCCGACAAATTGACGAAACAGGCTTTTAACTTTTCTTTTCTCATTTTTGAAACAAGTCGGGTAACGTCAGAAGGTGGTGAAATGGAGTATATTGCTAGTCTGCAATTTGTTTCTCTGTAGAGGCTTTCAACATGTTGAATACGTTCAGCATTTTTCATGTCTTTTCATATATCCATTGTATTTAGTTTTAATGCTTTTTAAAAAATTATATATGAATTTCAATGTTGTGTAAGTTTGATGCAAGAAAGATATGTTACTCAGCTGCTTGGAGTAAAACTGGTGCAATATTACATATTCATAATTTCCTTTTGATAAAAAGGTACAGTACCAATGAGGGAGAGACATGGAATGTCATTACTTTCGCAAAAGATAATATTACTATATATGGACTAATTACTGAGCCAGGAGAAAAAAGTACCATCTTCACACTCTTTGGATCGTTCGCAACAAAGTCGCACAGTTGGCTAATAATCCAGATCGACACAAAATCAGCATTGGGTAGGTCTATGATGTGACCCGCTCATTCAACGCGATCATTGTTCCCCATAATTTTTAGCAAAAAAAACTGTAATTCTGTACCACTAAATGAGCAAATAACACGAATAGACTTTTTTGAACGGAGAGAAACCCCTGCTTTTAATAGTCCTTGCTTATTTACTTCTAAAAGCTGTGACTCATTTACAGCTATTGGAATACCGCAAATGTTTGTCCTATGCTTGAGTGTCAGACTGGAGGTACCATATCCTAACCATTTCCTTTCTTAAATCGATTTCCACATATTTAGAGTTGAAAGATGAAGATTGGTGAGTTTACCAAGCAGGTTTAAGGATAATGATTAAGGATAATGGTTGATATCTGCCAACCCTGCAGGAGTTATGAGACTTTTTATTAATTTTTCATGGACACACATCTTAAAACTTTACATTTGAATCAGTTTTAAAGCATTCTTATATTATAATTGGAGCTTTTGTAAGTTGGTTATGTTTTAGCATTATTTGTGAAATCATTTCCATGAATGGTCATTTACACATGGCTGATCTTTTTATTCATCTTGTAATGAGTTAGCCCATTTCATTGCAAAAAAGATTAATGTATTTCATTGTAGGCATATTAGACTGAATATTTTTATGGTTACTGCTTCAATGCCAAACACTCTCTTCCCTCAAATCTAAGTGCATTTTTCCCCTGTTAAACTGGATGTTTGTATTTGTTTTGCTCTAGGTGTACCTTGTTCTGAGCCAGATTATAAATTGTGGTCCCCCTCTGATGAACGTGGGAATGAGTGTTTGCTTGGTCGAAAAACCGTCTTCAAGCGCAGAGCCCCACATGCAACCTGCTTTAATGGGGAAGACTTTGACAGGCCGATTACAGTCAGCAACTGTTCCTGTACAAGGGATGACTATGAATGGTAATTAAGGCTAACAAACTATCCTGTACAAAAATAACAAGGAATGTTGGTATTGAGATTTTTTTTAAAATCCGCTACAAGTATATTTTTCGTAGGAATTGTGGGTGTTTCTTAGTTGAAATGTTTAAGAAAACAAGGTTAATTTATCGCCTTTTACACCCCACCCTCTGCAGAGGTTTGATGTCATTCTTTGTAATATAATGTATAGAAAAATAAGTAATTCTGTGTCTTGTCATGTCATGAATTCGGGGACGATTGGGTATATTATTGTGAAGATGGACACAAAATGCTGAGTAACTCAGCGAGGCAACCAGCATCTCTGGAGAGAAGGAATGGTTGACATTTCGGATCGAGGGCCTTCTTCAGATATTGTGACCTTTGTCAGAGATATTTGAAGAGGCTAGGTCCTGCTGGGTAATTTGCTATATTGTGTGTTTTACAGGAAGATTGCTCTATTGTCCAACACTACAATGGAATAAAGAGTATCACAGATTTGAATTTATTCAGTTAATGCCATGTACTCTTAATTCACAGAATGAGACCATCTTAGCCATGCTGGTCAGAAAGAATGACCTAATTTTTGACGTTTGACCTGTAACTGAGCAAGTCAAAATTCAAAGCTATTAAGTCCACATCCAATTGCTTATTAAATGTAATGACGATATCTGGTTCTATTGTCCTTCTGATAGCAAGACCCATATTTCTACCAACTTCATGGGTGAAAATGTTTTTCCTTGTTCATCTTGTAATCCTACCAACTACTTTAAATCTGTACACTTTCTTTACCTGGATCATTCCTACTTAATTTGTAATCCCTCACACTTATATAGCACATTGTTTCCCCTTACGTTCCACTCTTTACCAAAGAAAATATTGCCATCCTGTCCAATCTTTCCACATGACTACAATTTTCCAGACCAGGCACCATTTTCATAAATCACATCTGTGTCCACTCCTGTATGTTCATACCTTTTCTGCCATGCAATCAGACCTGTTTGCAGTATTTGTGTTGTATTCTTTCTACCGTACCCGTCTTTTCTGTTGTACTCGATACCCTGGCTAGAAAAGAAAAGTGTCCCGTATAACCTTTTTTAATAGTTTAATATTAATCAAAAGTATTACTTGTTGAAAACACTTTTAAATATTGCTCTCTTTGTGACACTTTTTATTTGATCCTCTTAGTGACTTTGGTTTCAAGCTGAGTGAAAATTTGGCCTCCGAGATTTGTATCCCTGATCCAGAGTTCTTTGGCAATATGTCTGCTCCACCTATACCGTGTCCTGTTGGCACGACATACAGACGGACAAAAGGGTAAGCATTTGCTAAGCCAAACACTGCTATTGAATCAACCATCAGCTTTTCATAGAATGATCTTGCACTTGTATTGTGTAAACTCACAACCTCAAAATGTCCCAGGTGTTTGTGGGCCAATTGATTGCTTTCAAAATGTCTATTTTGAATACTATTAAGAATTGCTGTTTAAGTAATTAATAAAGAATTACTATTTAAGTAATTCTCCAGGGTTAAAACTTGATAGATCAATAATTGGTTTGTGTTGTAAGAATGATTGATTAGCAATGCCGTATAGTAACAGATTCAGATACAATGTGAGCTTGTTTCTTCCTTGTTTTCCCAGTTACCGTAAAGTCTCAGGTGATACGTGTAGTGGCGGTGATGTTGAGGCTCGTTTAGAAGGGGAAATGCTGCCCTGTCCTGTGAACGGTAATTTGTAACTTTTTATCAAGGCTGTTCAGCTTGGTGTGCCTTTTGACCAAGTGGAATACTAAAGTGCTGATAGGGGGACGATCTTGCATAATCATCAGTCTACCTGTTTTCCAGGGAAGTTTTTACATGGAAATGTTTCTCTTTACAAGACATAACTTGTTGGGGTAATACATTTTCTCCCTTTAGCAGAATTGTCAGCAAACTCCCCAAGTTCAATTTTGAGGAAAGAGACATGCAGGAGATTGATTAAAAAATATATAAATGTATGGGAAGGAATTGTGTTAATAAGTACTGTTGTTTCTAATTGGACCATGCCAATGGAAGAATGTATGGTTTTTTTTAAAATAAATAATTGAAGATGAGTACATGAAAAGTAAATTTTAAGAAGTAAACAAATATCTGATTTTTAAAAAAAGCATTTATCTTGAGCTATTAGTGTAGATAAACACAAAATGCTGGAGTAACTCGGTGGTCAGGCAGCATCTCTGGAGAGAGGAATGGGTGACATTTCGGGTCGAGACCCTTCTTCAGACCCATTCCTTCTCTCCAGAGGTGCTCCCTGTCCCACTGAGTTACTCCAGCATTATAAACCAGCATCTGCAGTTCCTTCCTACACTGTAGATAAGTAGTTTCAAATAATTTATGACACTGAGCCCGTATTAGGATATATTGCTGAAAAACTGATCAATAGGCAAGTTGTATGGATGGTTTTACATTGATGTACAGAGGGATGTTGGTGTCCAATTTCATAGCTCCTTGAAAGTGGCAGCACAAGTAGATAAAGTGGTAAAGGTGGCATATGGTTGCTTGCACTCATAGTTGGGTTATTGAGTATAAGAGGAAGGAAGTCATGAAGCAGCTTTGGGTAGGCTGCATTTGGAGTATTGTGTGCAGTTCTGGTCACTCCAATACAGGAAGGTTTGAAAAGGGTGCAGATGTAGTTTACCAGACTAATGCCTGGTTTAGGGAGTATTAGCTACACGGCGAGGTGTACAGACTTGGATTGCTTTTTCTGAAATGCCAGAGGTTGTGTGTAGAACGGATTTAGTTTGGGTCACAGATAGAGCATGGAATTAGGCTATTCGGCCCACCAAGTTGGCGCAGACCAGTGACACCCATACACTAGTTCTATCCAACACACTGGGAACCATTTACAAAAGCCAATTAATCTACAATCCTGCACATCTTCAGAATGTGGGAGGAAACAGGAACACCCGGATAAATCACACGTGATTACAGGGAGATTGTATAAACTCCACACAGATAGCACCCGTGGTCAGGATCGAACCCGGGTCTCTGGCGCTATGAAGGTGGGGGATGAGGAAGTTGTATATTTGCTGTCCCTTGGGGAAACATTCAACGTAGTTGTTTCATGCTGATGTTTGCCGGTGTTGAATAAATAAATCTCTTTGCAGAGGTAAATGAATTCATACTTTATGCGTTGAGGAGCTCAATTCATCGTTACGATCTTGCCAGGGGTACAGATGAGGCACTGCCACTTCAGAACCTGCAAGGCACTGTTGCTTTGGATTTTGATTATGAAAACAATTGTGTGTATTGGGCAGATATTTCCCACCATATTATTCAGGTGAGTGCAGTCTGCGCACATGTGAAGTAACGGCGTATTGTGCGCGTACGTCTGCTTTAAATCAACAGGAAGTGGTACTATTTGACACCTTATTGATGGTAAACACCCCAGGAGTAACTAAATTCTAGTTTGCATCATTTTACTGTGTGCCTCCCAGTAATGTCTGCAGTATTCAAGTTGAGGTTGAAGTTGTAATTTCAAAATGCTGTGTGGAATGTTTCCAAAGCTCCAAACATCCCATTTCTGCATTGCTCAATATTCTGATACCGCCTGAAAGAATGAATTCATTTCTCAAACAATTTGCACTTAATAAATTAATTTACTTTGAATGTGTTAATATATCTTGTTACATTTTGTATCTTAGATACACTTTTGGACCTGATATTTACAAATGTAATCTGGCTAGTATTACAGAGATCAACTTTAATCCCCCAATGTTGCAGAATGACTGCATCTCCTTCATCCTTGAGAATTGAGACCCAAGTGAAATAAACTTGGTGGCTCAAGGACAATTGGACTAGTCGCCCAAAGAGTCGTACCTTTTTCTGGTCACCGCTGGATTTCCAAAATGTTGTTCATTTTCAGAGACCTGCTGCGACTATGACGGGTGCCAGCAAGTCGCCGAAAAAAAAAAAGTGGGACATGCCCTTAAATGGCACACTTTCATTCAGGGAGCCTACTGAAATTTGTAGGAATTTTCCAAAAGAGATCCTACGTTTCAGACCAGAATATCTTAACGACATTGATATAATGTCGTAGTTTAAATTGAGTTGAATTTGGTGCATTTATTTATAAAATGTATTTATAACATTTTACATAATATATTGGCAGAAGTGAATGGTGAAATCTTTCTTCGAGAGGCATTGCTAGTTTCTGATTGCGCTGTAAGATTCCTGTTGTAATTTAGTCATTGGTATTCTCTCTCCTCAGCGTTTGTGCCTAAATGGGAACTCTGGCCAGAATATAATAATCAAGGATGGCTTGCAGGCTGTGGAAGCTCTAGCCTTTGACTCCATTAGCCGGCTTCTGTACTGGATAGATGCTGGAGCAAAGAAACTTGAGGCAAGTCTCGTGCATGTATTGCATAAGCATGAAATACCTCTAAAACATAGAACACATTAAATGTTTATATCCAATTTACATCATAGTTGGTGACCAAGCATGAATGGGGAAGGAAGAAAGTGGGTGGGGAGGGCAGAAAGTGATTTGTTGGGGGACTAATTGTAATGATTAGAACTGAAGAAGCATTGCAGCTGAATGTTTGTATTTAGGTGGCATTTAAAAATAATATATGGACAACTCGGTAGAACTGGTTTTAGTTTGTCATTACGATGACTGATATCCTCTTGCATTGTAGTGTTTTATGATTCCAATGAATAAATTAAATGTCTTAATGCAAACAATTTGGCATCAGTACATTCCTCAGCAGCAAGTGGGAACTCCAATCTCATTTGGACACGAGCAAAGCTTAAGGAAGACCATAAATACAAATTTTATTTTAATTACTTATTAGGTTTCTAACTCTGATGGCGACCTTCGTCTCACTCTCTTGAATTCCACTACATTGGACCGTCCAAGGGGTCTTGTACTAGTTCCCACTTTAGGGTAAGTTTTGAAAATAATTGAACTTGTGTTCTTGTATGTTTAATATCATTTGTTGGGATATGAAGATCGATAGATTGGTGGAGAGTTACATTTCTCGTTTGGGAAAATGACTTTCAAATATTCATGCAGATTCCACAGTAGTTCTAACCAGCAAATCTTTACAACTTTGACCTGAAGCCCTTGTGTGCACATGCAAATAAGGCATCAATGCACTTAAAAGTGCCCTAAATACTGTGCTGGTTCTGTCTGGGATCTTTTTGTTTTTTAATCCTCCTATATCATGGTGAGCAATTATGTGATAATCAGATAACCTGGGCTGATTACACCCTGCCTACATTAATTCCTTTTTGTACTGGCACTGTCCTTGCAGACCACTTCTGCATTTGAAGATAAAGTCTTACTATAATGTCTAAACTATGGAGAGATCAGTTGCCATTGAATTAGTTAGACACAAAATGCTGGAGTAACTCAGCGGGACAGGCAGCATCTCGAGAGCAGGTGTTAAAGAAGGAACTGCAGATGCTGGAGGAATGGGTGACGTTTCAGGTCGATACCCTTCTTCAGACGTGTGCCTAAAACAAAATTCTGGATGTTGATGTTTTTATGAAGCTCCAAGTAGTTATATTCATATTGGTGTTTGTCAAGTTGGCAAATGGGGTTCTAGCTTAGCAACATCTTGGCCGCATGAACGAGTTGGGCAGAAAGGCTTGTTTCTGTGCTGGAATACTCTGTTGGCTCAGTGAAGTTACATTTTCATAACACTAGAGGGTGCTGATAGACATTATATGCTGAATTTATTTGCACCATCCAGTGGATCAAGGTGGTATTGCAAGAGGTATTGTACGCAGCAAGGGTACACAAAAAGCTGGAGAAACTCAGCGGGTGCAGCAGCATCTAAGGAGCGAAGGAGATAGGCGACGTTTCGGGTCGAGACCCTTCTTCAGACTGGTCAGGGATCAGGGAAACGAGAGATATAGACGGTGATGTGGAGAGATAAAGAACAATGAATGAAAGATATGCAAAAAAGTATCGATGATAAAGGGAATAAGCCATTGTAAGCTGTTTGTGGTGTGAAAATGAGAAGCTGGTGCGACTGGGGTGGGGGAGAGATAGAGATAGAAGGAATGCCAGGGCCCGAGGGCTGAGGGAGAGGTGGGAAGGGGAGGAGACAGCAGGGGTTAACAGAATTGAGAAAATTAAATGTTCAAGCCCAAAGGATGCAGACTGCCCAAGCGGAATATGAGGTGCTGTTCCTCCAACTTGCGGTGTTGCTCACTCTGGCCATGGAGGAGGCCCAGGACCGAGAGGTCGGATACGGAATGGGAGGGGGAGTTGAAGTGCTGAGCGACCGGGAGGTCGGGTTGGTTTTTGCGGACCGAGCGGAGGTTGTACGCAGCAAACTGCTTTCCTTTCATAAGTATAGTTGCCATCACCATCTTGATCTGATGGTCCATTTATTTAGTGAGCTGTTTGGATGCATAGTACATGTCTGTTATCAACAGAGCTCATTTAGATTTAAAATACCGAGACCTTCTGTCCTCATTTTTGATGTTGAAAGTAGAAGTGTGGGGAGAGGGATGGAGGCGGATGTCCAATCTGCAACCTCTATGTTGTTCCTGCGGGGATCCAGTCAGATTTCTATTGTCCACGTTTAATAGGACTTATTATAGAAACTTGATGTAGATGACTGGACTGATGGGAAGTAGAAAACTTGGGTAGGCTCCAGGTTCCTAAGCTGTTGTCTTTGTAGTTTTGTGATTTCTAGGGGGAAAGGTGCGAGTGGCAGGGAGATGTAGATAGACTCATTGGGCCATTGGAATTGGATTTGGAGAAACAAGGCGCAGCACATTTCTGGATGGCGGATAAGTGGAGGATATGCTATTAATGATAGACTTTTGAAAACCATTGAGAATCAGAGAGATAATGGAAAGCTTGTGCATAAATCTGAAGTAGCCGTAAATGCCATGTTACGATGGTGCACACAGTGTTCCATATTGGCCAGGGCCCAGGGAGGTTATTTTGGAAATGGAAAACATTGATTAGTTCTACATTTCTGGTCGTCATCTGCGAGGAGAGATGTGAAAGCACTTGGGAGGTACGGAGCGGATGAACTGGGACACTGCCAAGATTGGAAAATATTAGTTCTGTGGCAGGATTGACTGCTTGTTTTCATTGGAACAGTGAAGGCTGAGGGAAAATTAATTGATACATAAAATTAAAAGGGCTTACACAGATGCGATAGTGAGGGTTTGTGTCACTTAGCTGAGCGTCAATAATAAGGAAGGAACAATATCAAGCGTTCTTCTAAACAGTTGAAAAGCAAGTTGAGAATTATTGTCACTGCGAGTGATAGGCGAGGACCGCGTATTGCATTGAAAGTACTTGGCTATGTGTTTGATGGTCTGTAACCTTAACTGGCAAGAACTGGAAAAGTACATTAGGATAGCACTTTTATGCCAGAATTGATGCTATAGAATAGATCCCATAATCTCCTAATGTGGTGTGAATTTCTTTGAACCTTTGTGCAAGAAGGCAAATTATAACTGTCTTGTAAATCTGTCTTTAGACTGATGTTTTGGACAGACTGGGGAGAAAATAAAGTTGGAATTTACAAGAGTGAGATGGATGCATCACACCCCACTCGACTTATTTCTGATGGTATTAAATGGCCCAACGGGATTACCGTGGATGGATCTTGGATCTACTGGACTGAAGCTTATGTTGATCGTATTGAGAGAGCAGACTTAAATGGTGGTCAGAGATCAGTACTAATACAGAACCTTCCTCATCCATATGCTATCAGTGTCTTCAAGGTAAATGGCCAGTGGCTGTTCAGAATGATATTTGAATTGTGATGCTTATCAAATCAAATGCTGATGTAATCTCATACATGATTTCTAATCCTTCAGAAATTTAGGTGTGAAACTATCCACTTTTGGTATTGGGTTATTTTAAGCTTCTTTAGCATTTAAATAAATAAGCACGTGATTCAGCTGGTTACTCCTTTTCTTAAAATTAGTTGTTTAATTTTCTGGCGTTTTGTTGAGCTTTTCAAAACCAAGCACGGAAGCAAAGGTATACAGGTTTGGTTCTACAAGTGCTGGATGCTATTCTCTGGCAAGTCTGTCTTCATGAGCAATTCTGGCTAATAGGCTTTTATTTTTAATACTTACAATTTAATAGCATCTTTCAGTGCCTCAAACAGTCCAACGCCCAGCAAAGTAAAATTGAATTCAACTTGCTGTTGTAATATAGCAAATGTTTTTGTCAAACTCCTTAACAACAGAAATGGGATAATCGCCAGATAAACTATTTTAATAAGATGTTAATTGAAGGGT
This sequence comes from Okamejei kenojei, assembly GCA_035221665.1. Lineage (NCBI taxonomy): Eukaryota > Metazoa > Chordata > Chondrichthyes > Rajiformes > Rajidae > Okamejei > Okamejei kenojei. The sequence goes on along the minus strand of CM069159.1, from coordinate 35,444,697 downwards.
AAATATTAGTCAGATCACTGAGAATAATTGCCCTGCCCTTTTATTATCATGAATTGTTGCCTCCACCTAAAAGGCCAGAAAGAACCAAGATATAAGATCTCGTCTTAAAAATGGCGTCTTCAGCATTCCCTCTGCATCAGGTTAGGTTTTATGTTTAAATCTTTGGCATGGGACTCGAATGCACATCCTATTGATTTGGGTGAAGATTCACTGATGAACCAAAGCTGTATTGGACTGAAGCCATCTGGCTAGTGTCCACTGGAAGGAACACTTTGGACACCACCTCAACTGCAACTATGTCCTTGATGTCCTTGACTGGATTCCAAAGCTACCTATTTGGTTCGGTCTTGCTGCCACTAATAACAAGTCAAAGTCCATATCACAGCTGTAAAAAGCAGCAATGTCTCAGGAGCTGATGGTACTTGAAGATTGGTGGTGAATCCATAACCTTGTGGTCTAGCCAGATTAGCATGTGTTAGGGATGATGGCCCCATAGTCGTGTCTGTCTGCAAGAATGGAGACAAGTTTGGCTCCAGGAACTGCAGCGATGTCTCCGTGCTGTCTGGTACAGGAAAAATTATTGCCAGGATCATCATCGACTGTCTCCTCCTGAACTGAAGAGTTGCTTCCCAAATTCCAGAGTGAATTCTGTTTGTCTTGATGCACAGCAGACATGATCTTCACGACCTAACAACTCCAAAAATATAAATACAGGATGCAAATGTTGTCCATCGCTTTTCTCAACCTCACCAACATCAGAAGATGAGCTGTAGTATGCAGATGATGCTTGCGTTTGCACACATTTGGAGACCAATCTCTAAGTTATTATTGGTCCATTCACTGAAGCTTATGATAAGATGAGCCTTGCACTCAGCATATACAGGAAAAGTACAGACCTCCACCAGTCTGTCGACGTTGCAAAATACTGCACTTCGACAACAAAGATTCACCGCGAGACACTGGAAAAACATGGACTGCTTCCCTTATCTCTTTTAAACTGTAGACAATAGACAATAGGTGCAGGAGTAGGCCATTCAGCCCTTCGTGCCAGCACCGCCATTCAATGTCATCATGGCTGATCATCCCCAATCAGTACCCCGTTCCTGCCTTCTCTCCCATATCCCCTAACTCCGCTATTTTTAAGAGCCCTATCTAGCTCTCTCTTGAAAGCATCCAGAACACCTGCCTCCACCGCCCTCTGAGGCAGAGAATTCCACAGACTCACCACTCTCTGTGAGAAAAAGTGTTTCCTCATCTCCATTCTAAATGGCTTACTCCTTATTCTTAAACTGTGGCCCCTGGTTCTGGACTCGTCTAATTTAAGTTAACATAAAGATTCCAGAACACTAATTGAAATGAAGTATTACATACTGTTACTGCCCTGATCAACTTTTTCAGCTCAGCCAGGGTCTTCTGTTGACTGGTTCAATCCCTTAATGCTTGTTAGACTTTGGGTTGTGAATTTGGCTACCATATTACATATGACACTGCAATTCAATAATTATGTGTGAGATTTCATGAGATTGTGGAATACAAGGATAGATTTGTAATGAATGTGAGTTTTTTAGTGAGGAAGTTTCAATAATATGAACAGTATACTTCCAATAAATATTGAGTCTTGGATATTCAATACTCTTTTTAGGATCAAATCTACTGGGATGATTGGTCAAAGCTGAGCATCTTTAGAGCGTATAAGCATGATGGCTCGGGTGTGGAAACCTTGGTCACTGGTTTAACTGGAGTAATGGATATGAAAGTTTTCTACAAGGGCAAGACTACAGGTAACACCTGTACAGAATCTTTCTGGATGTAACATTTACTCTGTTTACTTTGGTGCCTGCCAGAAAAATATGTACAGTGCTGAAATATGTGTTAGCATCACCAAAAACGTAAATGAGAAGTTACGGGAAGTCCTGGAAAACTAAGTAAATTATTATTGGACGATCCTACTTTTGTGCATCAAAGATCGTACATCGGCAGGTCACCTAAGTGTCTGGGCATACTTCCAGTGGAAGAATAAAAGTTAACAATTTATTATGGAAATTTTTGTTTCGTGTATTCCAGATATGTACATTAGCTGTTTTATTAGCAAAATTAAATTGCAAAACACAATATTTTACAAATATCCAGTAGATCTAATTTCATCAGTCAGACCTTCACTAGGCATGTATCAGTTAATATTAAATGTGTAGGAAAGAACTGCAGATGCTGGTTTAAGTCGAAGGTAGACACAAAATGCTGGAATAACTCAGCGGGTGAGGCAACATCTCTGGAGAGAAGGTTGCTGAACTCTCGTCGGAGAGAGGAGAAGAACTTCTTCAATGTAGACATACCTTGAGGAGATTTCGCAGTGGAGTGGACAAAATGTGTAAGAAAGAACTGCAGACGCTGAGGAAGGGTCTCGACTCGAAACGTCGCACATTCCTTCTAACCAGAGATGCTGCCTCACCTGCTGAGTTACTCCAGCATTTTGGGTCTACCTTCAGTTAATAATAACTTGCATTTGTATGGTGCACTTAAATAAAGAAATAGTTGCAAGCTGCTCCATAGAATCGTTATCCGGAAACAATTCGTACCATGCCAAAAAAGGATAGTAAAAGTTTAATCAGAAAAGAGTAGTTTTTAAGAGGGTGTTTGATTAGAGGTTCAGGAAAGGAATTCCAGAGTTTTTTACTCAGACAGTTGGAGGTATTGACACCATTCACGATGCCATGGGAGTTGAGGAAGCGCAGGAGGAGTGAAGCAGTTCTCTGATGATTGTAAGTGTGTGCTGCAGGATCTGTACATTTCCATTTAATGTTCTGCTGGCCGTTGGTGGACTAGCTGGTGACTATTATGAATATGTAGAATATCTAATTTAGGGCACTTGTAAACCTAATTATAGTTAGTGACTCAAAAAGTAGCTTTCTTTGACATTATGTACATGTATTAGGCCACTCGAGTATTTCTGAAGATTAGAACCACCTTTGAAAGAGGGGAGAGAGAGAACAGGTGTACGCATGCTTTCACATCTGAAAAGAGAAAAGATTGGGCAATGTTCAGATTTACACTCTCAAATTACTGCTTGTAATTCTTCTGAGATATTTTAAATTCCTTTTAAAGGCAGCAATGCATGTGTATCAAAGAGCTGCAGTTTGCTTTGTCTTCCGAAGCCAAACGGGAAACGATGTGCATGTCCCGATGGAGTGAAGAGCTTCCCTTTGCCAAATGGAGATGTTGGTTGTGAATGCCCACATGGTTATAATCTCAGGAATACCACCTGTGTGCGACAAGGTGAGTGCCTTGTAGCTAGTAATCTTTACATTCTGTGTAATGGCCCACAATGTAATTTATTTATTAGATGCAAATACATTATGATAGAAATTAGTTGAAATATTGCCATGCTCCTGGTGATCATTTCTAATGAAAATGTACATGTGCATATAATCGTGCATATAATCTTTATATATCTCCTTCCATTACCCATCATCACCATTCAAGACATTAAGACTACATAAGAAGATAATAAAACTACATAATAAAATAATAAGACTACATTAAAATAAAAGTAAAATTATAAAGATAGCATGTAAACAACCTGTGCATTTATGACAACAAGGAAGTCGAGCAAAGCTTGGGCAGCGCTGCAATGAGAATCTCATTAATAATAGACAATAGGTGCAGGAGTAGGCCATTCGGCCCTTCGAGCCAGCACCGTCATTCAATGTGATCATTGCTGATCATCCCCAATCAGTACCCCAATCCTGCCTTCTCCCCAAATCCCCTGACTGCTATTTTTAAGAAATGATGTTATATTAATAATTAGGAATTTGCATCATAAAATGAATTGGCTGCCTGCAAAGATGACAACCAATTTGGAAATACTTTCATAGCCATACAATTGTGTTTAAGAAGGAACTGCAGATGCTGAAAAATCGAAGGTTGACAAAAGTGCTGGAGAAACTCAGCGGGTGTAGCAGCATCTATGGAGCGAAGGAAATACGCAACGTTTCGGGCCAAAGCCCTTCTTCAGACCCTTGTGTTGTTAAGGCAATGGTGCAAATTCATTCATCGCCATCCTAGTGTCATTTCCTAATGCCAGTAGTGAAGAAGTGATCCAGCGAATCTTCATTGACAACTCATTGGGTTTAGTGGCCCATCATATGTGGAGTTAGCTGGTAAAGACCTGAAGGATGTTTCTGCTTGACTGGCTAGTAAAAGCAAGATGAAGGGAAGACATTTCTTCCATTGCTAGTCCTCCGAAATTGACTGTTGAATTAGTTGTGAGATGGTATTCCACCAAAATTGGGCTATGGCTCAATGATGGGTGCGGTGATGTATATCAGAAGAAGAACCAGACATATCTATTGGCTATCAACCTGGAAAGAGCAACTTTTGTATATTTTTATTGCATTACAGAGCATAATTGCACCCCTAACCAGTATGAATGCTCCAATGGAAAATGTATCAGCAGCATTTGGAAGTGTGATCATGATGATGACTGTGGTGACTACAGTGATGAAACGGATTGCCGTAAGTACCACCTGAATTTAGTAACTGATAAATATTATGTAACTATCTGAAATAATGCTAAAATAACACAATTTTCCACAGTGTGACTGAAACTTGTGAGTTGTAGTGTAAGGTCTCACCAGTTAAACCATACAACCTTATCCTTTTCACCTGATGTTTCCTTTAGTATGCCAAGCATGTTGTTTATGAAACTCATTGTGCTTACCGGTTTAATAGAAATTCAGCCGTTCTGTGGTAAAACGGGGTGCCAATTTTTAATCTTATCCTGTACAAACATTGGTTGGTAAGCATAAACCCTTTTTACCTGTTTCACAGCCACGGGAGTGTGTGATGTCAACTCTCAGTTTAAGTGTGAATCTTCGGGGATATGTATTCCAGCAGCATATGTGTGCGACCGTGAAGATGACTGTGGAGACAATAGTGATGAGGAGCATTGCTGTAAGTGGTTTAATATCTTTATCCACATTTTCTGAATAATTATCTTCTGCCAAATTGTTATGGCCGGCCTTCATTTAAAAATCAAAGTTGGTTCAAGTCAAGTCACTTTTATTTCTATAGCACATTTAAAAAACAACTCTCGTTGACCAAAGTGCTTTACATTGGTGGAGGTACTAACGTTATACAACATAGGTTCATAGATTAAGTACATACATAAATACATACATGTAGCCCTCCCTCAGAGGACGTCAAGAAAGGCTTGAGAGTTGTACGTTTCCATTTGAGAAATTGTTGTTATGTTGAAGATGAGTGGCAAGGCTCTGTACCGTCATGGAACCTTCCACTTAAATATCCCATTGTGGGGAGGCTGAAATCTTTAAAGGTCAGTTGATCCCAGAAGACAAACAGATGTTTGGACTTTTTAAATTCACCATTCTAAAAGTAATCTTAAATACTACCTCCATAATCCTTGCAATTGCTTAGTTTTCTTTAAAATGTGGACAGAGAAATCCCTGTATTAGATTTAACCTAATACAGGTTTCTGCGCCTGATAGCTTCATAGTTGTGTCCAAGAAGACACCAGTACTGCAGCGAAGTCATGCAGTCGCAGTTGAACAGTTGCCGTCAACTTCAGACTGCGTTTGTGACCACATATGTGAAGTCTCAAACCTGATAATCGTGTGGGAAAATTACCCTGCAAAATCCAGCCCAGTGGTAACACTGCCCAGTCCATCATGGGTACTGACCTCCACACCATCAAAGGGATCAACAAGCGTCGCTGCTTCAAAAAGGCAGCCAGCATCATCTGAGACCCACGCTATCATGGCCAAGCTCTCACCTCAATCCTGCTACTGGGAAAAATGCACAGGAGCCTGAAAGCTGCAAGGTCCAGATTCAGGAGCAGCTTCTTTCCTACAACCACCAGGCTATTAAACACAACAATGAAGAGTGTTTTATTGTCATATGTCCCAGATAGAATACAGAAATTCTTACTTGCAGCCTTCATTTACTTAAAATGTCCCAACGGGCTCCGAATTATGTAGAGTAGGGGGATTTATTTATTTATATTTATATGTATATATGTGTGTGTGTGTATGTATATGTGTGTATAACAGTGTTTAGTCCCACCTGCCTGCATTGGCCCATATCCCTGTAAACCAGTCCAATCCATGTAACTGTCTAAAGGTTTCATAAACATTGTGATAGTGCCGCTCTCAACTACCTCCTCCGGCAGGTATATAAAAATACACACAGGCACACAGGCGCGCGCGCGCACACACGGGCGTGCACACACACACAAGAACACGCACACAGACGCAGATGCACAGACACAAAGGCACAGACTCGCAAAGGCACAGACAGATACACGCACAGATTCACAAAGGCATAGACACACATACACACACAGACTCACAAAAGCACAAACACATATACACACACAGACTCACAAAGACACAGACACAGACAGTTTTGGCACATATAACAATAAAACGCTCTGACTCTTGTTATAACTGTCTTGCACTTTAAACTCTACTCCACCAGGGGGCATGCAGCAACCTGTATCTGATCAAGTGCAGCAGCTGTATAGTTTCCTGTATGGCCCGTTCCTTTCCTGTGATTTCAGATCTTCCACATCCCCGTTGCTGAAATTGGTCAAGTTTGATGGGAGGAGCCTAGATTATGTTTTATATTCCAGTTCTAACATATCACAAAATTGTACCCTGCTCCAATATAATTTAACCTGTTTTAAGATGCAAGAGAAATTTGGATTTAACCAATTGGAGGTTAATCCTGATCCTTCCCATACAACATGGGCAATAGATCAATTTTTATCAAGATTTTTGTTGAGAAGTTTGTACTAAATGGCGTTATTTCTTAGAACATACAGCAACAAGCCCTTCAGCCCACAATACCTGCGCTTTCTTGTTGCCAATTTGAACTAATCCCATCTGCCTGCACAAGACTCTGTTCCTAATCGCATACTGTGTAAATGCCCGTTAAATGCTGCTATCATGTCTGCTCCCACACTTGCCCTGGCAGCACGGATTTGCATCACGAACTTTGTGAAAAGCAACAGATTCCTTGTAACCTACTGAGGACCATTAGCATTGGCTACCAGTCAAAAATTTAAAATGTTAAAATGGACTATGAATGCACCGTTTAAATAACTATGTCTTCATTATTATTATAAATAGCCAGTCAATGACTGGCTATTTATTCTGTTGCAAAATTGTTTTCCCCATTTCTTGGACTCAACCTGCAAGTGATGAATTAAAGTTCTTTTAACTGAAGAACTTGCAGGCTGCAAGAATTTGTTTTTTCTTAAAGTTTAGGGAAAAACAAATAAGATGTCTAATTTTGTGATGAGGCAATGTTGTTCCTTGGCTGTTCATGTGAACAATAATTTATTAGCTCTAAACAATTGGGTTTTATTCTGTTCATAAAGTATAGCCAACTACCAAATCAAACATTTAGATTTGACAGTGTATTCACCTGATATAAAATATTTATTAATACAAGGTTAAATAACTGCACTGGGTTACATTGCCATCAATCCATTTGAGTTGAGAAATATCTTGTGGCTTTTTTTTAAAGTAAAATAATAAGTGTGCAGATATATTAATTCAGTCAAAGATAGACACAAAAAGCTGGAGTAACTCGGCGAGACAGTCGGCATCTCTGGAGAGAAGTATTGGGTGACATTTTGGGTCGAGACCCTTCTTCAGACTGGCCTGAACCCGTCTGAAGAAGGGTCTCGACCTGAAACATCACCTATTCTTTCTCTTCAAACATGCTGCCTGTCCCGCTGAGTCGCTTCAGGTTTTTGTGTCTATCATCGGTTTAAACCAGCATCTGCAGTTCCCTCCTATAAATTCAGCCTGCTGTGTATATAACTGTTATTACAATTTTCGTTTCTCTGAATCTCAACAGCATTTAATACCTGTACCAGTGATGAGTTTACTTGTACCAATGGCTTGTGCATCCGCAAGTCATGGATATGTGATGGGGATAATGACTGCCGAGACTGGTCAGATGAAGCAAACTGCACCTGTAAGTAGCAACGTACTTGTGTCAACTTGCTTCAACTTCATTTATTCCTGATTATTTAAATTGTCCTCTAGCAGAGTAATGTAATATTCATTCAGCTCAATTTGGAAAATGTTCAAATTGGGTTTAAAAATAAGCATTGTATTCTATTTCTTTTCAAAATACCACAGTTCATTTGCAGTCCATTGGTCATTCATTTGGTTAATATTTGTTTCAGAACGGCTCCAGCTTCCACAATGAAGCAGGAGAGCCAGAAATAGATTATAATACTTTTGAAAGATAAATGCAGTAAAGTTATGGTTATTAAATTTGATAATTTTTAATTTTGTTTCATTTTGGCAAATAGATGTAGCTATTTACGAATTGGCTGGAGCATAGGAAATATATTTCATTTTCAATTGAGTATGTTTATACTTATGTAACAATGAGAACCAGTATGTACAAGACCACAGAATCCGTGTGAGGTTTTGGATGTCAAGGGGTATTGAGGGTTGGATTAAAAAATAAAAAAGAAGCATGTGTATGGATAAGGGAATAATGGTGAGCGAGGCATGTTTGGAATATAAGAAATGTAGGGAGCTAATTAAAAGGGAAATTAGAAAGGCTAAGAGGGGTTACAGAAAATCGCAGGCAGGATTAAGGTAAATTTGAAGTGATTTAGCGAGAATCTGAGGGGAACCTCCTTCATCCAGAGAGTGCCAAGTACCTGTAGTGTTTTGCTTGAGAGAGAGAGGTTGGAGGTGGTTTGCTGATAGCATGTTAGGACTGTCTAGATGAGACATAAATCACTTGGGCATAGAAGGCTATGCACCAGGTGGTGGGATATAGTGTAAACAGAGATATTCACTGGTTGGCTAAGACAAGTTGGACTGCATGGCCCGTATCTATATTCTACGATGTTGTGACCCTGCTTTGAGAAAACTCTGCAATTTATTGAAAATTGGGAGCTAATCCATCTCATGTTGCTTGATAAAATTTCACATTTGAATGTTTTCAACATGACACTTTCAAAAGTAGCAAATTCAATTTATTTTTGTAGCACTGTAAATTATCTGCTCCATTTGACACTTTCATTTCATTGAAAACTGCCTTCTATGTGAAGAATGAAGTTTGTCAAAATTGCACCTTTCCTGTAATATGTAGCAGAGCAGAAATGCATTGTTATCTCTGGAAGTGTGTATAATTATATTGATGATTTTTTGGAACATTCACCAACACACATATTTTCTTTAGCCACTAGGCAAAGCTGTAACCCTCGCGACTTTACATGCCGTAATGGTAACTGCATTCACCATGAGTGGTTGTGTGATGGAGATGATGATTGTTTCGATGAAAGTGATGAAGAAGTTACTCTCTGTGGTAAGAATCCTGTGGGATGTCTGTGGTATTCGTGTCTTTTTGTGTCTTAGCAGTACAGTTTGGAATGTGATAACATTTAACTATGATATTTTAATAGTGTCAAACGTTCAGACCAGGTTAAATAGTCCTTTATGTTTGAATCAAAAGCAGGTTCTGAATGCTTCTGTCTACCTGTGTATTCTATATAAATGTATTTGTGAGTGCAGGTGGAAGAGGAGATAAACACGAAATAACAATCCAAATGGTTTAAACTTACAAAACACAAAATGTCAACATGGTTTTTACTTATTTAATAGGATAAATTATAGTTTAGCAGAAGAAAGCAAATCATTTTGAATATTTCTCAGTCTAATTTATGAAAGTAATCTTAATAGATATGTAGTTGTGATTTATTGGCCTTGCAAATGATGGAGATTAATTTTAGTCACTTTGGGCATGTGATGATCTTGGAATTGTTTGATAACTTGCTCTAATGATAAATGGCCTAAACTGATATTAACATTTTATACAGTTAACTTAACCAACTGTTAAATGTTGTTCCTTTGTTTAAGAAAGGAACTAGAGATAATCCAGGAATTTACAGACCCCTGTCAGTGGTAAGGAAGCTACTGGACAGGGTTATTTGGGATAGGACTGACTCTCACTGTAAAGTATGGGATAATTGGGGAACAGGTAGAATGGCTTTATCTACAGTAGATCACGTCTTGCAAACTAAATAGAGTTTTTTAATGAGGTGACAAAGGCGAAGGGAGGGTGGTGGATGGCGTCTGCATGGACTTTAGTAAAAGTCTCTTATGGTAGGCTGACCCAGAAGATTAAGAGTGTAGGAAGAAACAGTAGATGCTGGTTTAAACCGAAGATAGACACAAAAAGCTGGAGTAACTCAGCGGGACAGGCAACATCTCTGGAGAGAAGGAATGGGTGACATTTCGGGTCGAGACCCTTCTTCCGAAACGTCACCTATTCCTTCTCTCCAGAGATGTTGTCTGTCCCACTGAGTTATTCCAGCTTTTATTGTCCAGAAGGTTAAGATGTGTGGGATCCACTGTGACTTGATAGTTTGGATTCACAACTGGTTTACCAATAGAAGATGATAGTGATGGAAGGGTGCTAATCTGGCTGGAGGTTTGTGACCAATGGTTTTCTGCAGGTTTAATGGAGGAACGTCTGTTTATTACATAAAATATGGAAACTGCTTGGACAAAAATGTAGATGGGTTGGTTAGCAAGATTGCAGACGTCAACAAATTGTGTAGTTGGGGACAGTGAAGAGGCTGTCATAGGATATAGTTAATGTAAACTGGTTACAGATAAGGAGAAATGGCAGCTGGAGTTTAATATGGGCAAGTGTGAGGTAATGCACTTCGGGGGATCAAAGGTAAGGGGAGAGTATACAGATATTGGCAAGATGCTTAACAGCATTGAAGTACAGAGGGGTTGTGGGGTCCAAGTCCACAGCTCCCTTAAAGTAGCAATACAAGTACTGGCAAAGAATACAACTAGTATGTTTGCTTTCATTTCTAGAGCCAATGAGTACAGCAGTCACTAAATCATTGCAGCTTTATATAATATTGGTTGGGTCGAATTGGGCAGAAGAGATTAGTTTGACTTGGTATCACATTCAGCACAAAGTTGTGGGCCAAAGTTCTGAGTCTATGTTTTGCCCCTCTGTTCAGTATTATGACAAATGAAACAATCTGTATCTGAATTATGAAGATCTGTGCATCAATGTGTGCAGAAATGATTTTTGTTTCGCTTTAAACAGCCATTTTCATTTTTCAATTTGGTCTCATTACTAGTAACAGGCACATTAAGAAAATACTGGCTTAATTTTGTAACTATTTGTAAAAGTCAACATAATAACAGAATAGTGTTGGCGAATTAGTACATATAATAGAAGCTAAACATGCTCTTTTGTTTCCAAAATGTCTTGATGCATTTTCTTCTCAATCATATGCTATCATGCAGAGAAGATGGGTTGCAAAGGATTTATATGTAAAAATGGTACATGCATTGGAATGGCTGAACGTTGCAATGGTGTCACAGACTGTTCAGATGGATTAGATGAGCAAAACTGCAGTGAGTACTTTTACGTTTTTTAAAACAATGACTTCATCTGTCTACTTTCAATGTATTTAAGAAGTGTCTAGAATGCTGTTTCATGTATTTAAGAAGTGCTAGAATGCTGTACAATTCCACAGCTCCATAATTATACATACATAATTCAGTTTGGCTGGTCTGTAACATTGAGATTGGAATACCAATACATAGCACATTGGTGTATTAAAAAGCTCACATAATATACTGTATAACATGATTGTATATTAACATTTTAGATGAGTTAAAATAAAATTGATTATTTATGCAGAAGTAGAAATTATTGAAAAATCTTTCTCTATTATCATATTTAATAATGGACAAGTAATTTTTGGTCAAGGGAATTAAAGGTTCTACTTTGATTTGTATGTGGGATTCTTTTACATTTTACGTAGTTAAATTCTTGCACTCCTTGCTTCCCAATACTTTGTTTCTGAATTCCCAAGATTCAGGTGACTGCACTGTAGTTATTTTTCCTTCCTACTTTTCAATATAATCTGTTATAAATGCACAATGTAAAATTCATGGAATGCACATTCAATGTTCCAACTTTTCCAGACATGAATAATAAGATGTTCCTGCATTTTCAAATGGCTTGAGATGATTTTCATGTGGGCACTGTAGAAGTGAGAGTTGCTGCTGTGTTTAAATATTAAACCTGAATGTTACCATGGTTCCTTTTATTAATTTTGCCAGACCCATTATGCTCTCGGTATTTTGAGTTCGCCTGTAAGAATGGACGTCAGTGCCTGCCGAAAGAGATGGTTTGTGATGGAACCCGACAGTGTGATGATGGTTCAGATGAAGATCCAAATCACGCATATTGTAGTAAGTTCTCTTCAGTATTCTCTATCATATTAAAACCATATAGGGCAAAATCTGTAGACCATGATTTGCTGATTGAATTTATGTTCTCCCACGTTGTCAAATTGGATGACCATTTTGGGGAAGACAATTGTTCCTCCTTCTACTCCTTGTGGCCATTCTACATATAGGTATTGCAACCAGATGGCAATCGACTTCCATTACTTTGGATAGTGTTACATCCAGGACAGATCATTAACTAGTTTGCATGGGTCAGTTGAGCAGTCAGCAGGAGCAAGAATTCTAACAAAATAACTGTACCGTCTTTTTCTTGCCTGGTTGTTAGCGTTTAAATCAGTTATAGAGCCTTGCACGCTATCCTGGCTGAGATGAGTGTAATCAACATATTGGGCATCAATTCTCATATATACTGATTTTATTTGGCTTTATATCAGCCGATAGTTCTGTTCACAGTGAACATTTCATAACCATTTTAAAACTTTGCTTTGTGAAACTTTTTCCACCCCCTTCTTATACTTTATTTTGTTGAGACTAAATGTCTGCTGAAGTAGGATGTATCCACACATACTAAAAGTGCAAGTAATGTCCCATCCAAAGTTATTTTCACAACTGACTGTAATCTACAGTTATGCTTTTATGCATGAGAAACATTAAACTCAAACCAAGCATGTCCCAGAATAACAAAGATAATTGGTAAAATACCGACTGGTGTTAGGAATTTGAAGAATGCATAGAAAATCTCAGATTACATAAATGTTCTTTTGTTCTCGTTTTGCAATATTTCTCAGGAATAAAATACTGAATCACGAGTTCAATCCAAATGTGACTCAGTTTTTCAACAGTGAATGTAACTATTGGAGTTGGAACCAATCCATAGCTGGAAAACAGAAATTAAAGATACAAAATTTAATTAGCTGGTGGGGTTTTGACATCAGCGATGACATGTACAAATCCACTGACTCTTCCCGTTAGATAAAGACTGAAAAATCACCAGCAGTTTATCTGTTATTCATTATATCCTCTTCTCTTGGAGACAATGTTGCATTTCTAATCCAAATTTTAAACAGAGAAAGCAATACCTTATTCGTTAGTGATTCATTGTGCCAAATTAAAGCTGCTGATTGAAATAGAAGTGTATCATAGAAAATAGGTGCAGGAGTAGGCCATTCGGCCCTTCGAGCCTGCACCGCCATTCAATATGATCATGGCTGATCATCCAACTCAGTATCCTGTACCTGCCTTCTCTCCATACCCCCTGATCCCTTTAGCCACAAGGGCCACATCTAACTCCCTCTTAAATATAGCCAATGAACTGGCCTCAACTACCTTCTGTAGCAGAGAATTCCACAGACTCACCACTCTCTGTGTGAAAAATGACCTTCTCATCTCGGTCCTAAAAGACTTCCCCCTTATCCTTAAACTGTGACCCCTTGTTCTGGACTTCCCCAACATCGGGAACAATCTTCCTGCATCTAGCCTGTCCAACCCCTTAAGAATTTAGAAGTCCCTATAAGATCCCCCCTCAATCTCCTAAATTCCAGCGAGTACAAGTCTTTCTTCATATGGAAGTCCTGCCATCCCAGGAATCAGTCTGGTGAACTATCTCTGTACTCCCTCTATGGCAAGAATGTCTTTCCTCAGATTAGGAGACCAAAACTGCACACAATACTCCAGGTGTGGCCTCACCAAGACCCTGTACAACTCCAGTAGAACCTCCCTGCTCTTGTACTCAAATCCTTTTGCTATGAATGCCCCAATATACCATTCGCTTTCTTCACTACCTGCTGCACCTGCATGCCTACTTTCAATGACTGGTGTACCATGACACCCAGGTCTCGTTGCATCTCCCCTTTTCCTAATCGGCCACCATTCAGATAATAGTCTACCCTCCTGTTTTTGCCGCCAAAGTGGATAACCTCACATTTATGCATATTATACTGCATCTGCCATGCATTTGCCCACTCACCCAACCTATCCAAGTCACCTTGCAGACTCCTAGCATCCTCCTCACAGCTAACACTGCCCCCGAGCTTCGTGTCATCTGCAAACTTGGAGATGTTGCATTCAATTCCCTCATCCAGATCATTAATATATATTGTAAATAGCTGGGGTCCCAGCACTGAGTCTTGCGTTACCCCACTAGTCACTGCCTGCCATTCTGAAAATAACCCGTTTACTCCTACTCTTTGCTTCCTGTCTGCCAGCTAGTTCTCTATCCACATCTGCCTGTACACAACTCCCACTAGCGTTTTCTGCCCCTTAGTGTTTCGCAGCTCAATTCCACATCCTCCAAGCTAATGTCCTTCCTTTCTATTGTGTTAATCTCCTCTCTAACCAGCAATGCTACACCACCTCCTTTTCCTTTCTGTCTATCCCTCCTGAATATTGAATATTCCTGGATGTTCAGCTCCCAGCCTTGGTCACCCTGGAGCCATGTCTCCGTGATCCCAACTATAGCATAGTCATTAATAACTATCTGCACATTCAACTCATCCACCTTATTACGAATGCTCCTTGCACTGAGACACAAAGCATTCAGGCTTGTTTTTACAACACACTTACCCCTGATACAATTAGGTTGAAAAGTGGCCCTTTTTGATTTTTGCCCTGAATTTTTCTGCCTGCCACTTTTACTTTTCACCTTGCTACCTATTGCTTCTACCCTCATTTTGCATCCCTCTTTCTCTCTGCTCATGCTCCCATCCCCCTGCCACATTAGTTTAAATCCTCCCTGACAGCACTAGCAAACACTCCCCCAAGGACATTGGTTCCCTTCAAGCCCAGGTGCAGACCGTCCTGTTTGTACTGGTCCCGCCTCCCCCAGAACTGGTTCCAATGCCCGAGAAATTTGAATCCCTCCCCCTTGCACCATTTTTCAAGCCACTGCAATTCATCTGCAATATCCTCCTATTTCTACTCTGACTAGCACGTGGCACTGGTAGGAGTCCAGAGATTATTACCTTTGAGGTCCTACTTTTTAAGTTTATCTCCTAGCTCCCTAAATTCGCCTTGTAGGACCTCGTCCCGTTTTTTACCTATATCGTTGGTGCCAATGTGCACCACAACAGCTGGCTTTTCACCCGCCCCCTCCAGAATGTTCTGCAGCTGTTCAGTGACATCCCTGACCCTTTACTAGACCCTTTACTGTCCTTTACTAGATTGGAAAGCTTAATGTTTATCTTGCCAGAACTACCCAATCCTATTGGTGTTTAGCTAGAAACATGCAACATATTGGCTGGCAGGCTTCTTGGGAGATTTGAAATGTCTATCAATATCTGTGATGGGCATGTTATTCAGGATTGATCAACATTTGGGAGTTTAGTTCATCAACACAAGGCCCTGGAGTAGAGTGGACATGTCAATTCTGAATTACTGACCATCGCATGGAAACTTGGCTCGCCATAAAATAAAAGTAGATAAACCTCCCAGGCAGAGATATATAAATAATTAGACGCTAATGAGGTGCCAAAAGACTGGAAGGTGTCTAATTTTGTACCTTTTTTTAATATAGGGCTGCAAGGAAAAGCCTAGGAACTATAGACCAGTGAGCCTAACATCTGTGGTCGGAAAGTTAATGGAGAGGTATAGGAAGGAACAACCGAAGATAGACACAAAATGCTGGAGTAACTCAGTGGGACAGGCAGGATCTCTGGAGGGAAGGAATGGGTGACATTTCGGGTTGACCTAAAACATCACCTATTCCTTCTCTCTAGAGATGTTGCCTGCCCTGCTGAGTTACTCCAGTCTTTTGTGTTTATCTTCAAGTTAATGGAGAGAGTTCTGTGCGACAGATGTATATGGAATTAGATAGACAGGTTGATTAGTCAACTTGGTTTTGTACGTGGGAGATTGGGTCTTATAATTCTGGTTGAGTTTTTTGAAGGAGTAGCCAAAATGTTTGATGAGGGCAAAGCCACAGATGTTGTTCATAAGGACTTCAACAATGTATTTGATAAGATTCTACATAGTAGGCTTCTCTGGAAGGTTAGATCGCTTGGGATCCAGGGAGATATAACTGACTGGATAGAGAATTGGCTTCATACAAATAAGCAAACGGTGGTAGAAGGTTTTTTTCGGACTGGAGGCCTGTGACTAGTGGTGTGCCTCAGGGATCGGTGCTGGGCCCATTGCTGTTTGTGGTTTATCTCAATGATTTGGATGAGAGTGTAGAAGGCATGATTAGTAAGTTTGCAGAGGAGACTGAAGTGGGTGGTATTGTAGCTAGTGAAGATGGTTATCACCAATTACAGCAGGATCTTGATCTGTTTGGCCAGTGGCCTTTTGAATGGTTAATGGAGTTTAATGCAGGCAAGTGTTGTATTTTGGGAAGTCAGAAGGGCAGGATCTTTACAGTGAATGGCAGGGCCCTGGGGAGTGTTGTAGAGCAGAGAGATCTAGAGGGAAGGTACATAGCTCCTTGAGAGTGGCATCACATGCACATAGGGTGGTCAGGAAGGCTTTATTTACATTGGCCTTCATCAGCTAGGGTATTGAGTATAGAAGTTGGGACTGAAGAAGGGTTTTGACCCGAAACGTCACGCATTCCTTCTCTCCAAAGATACTGCCTGTCCCGCTGAGTTACTCCAGCATTTTGTGTCTCCTTTGATTTAAACCAGCTTCTGCAGTTCTTTCCTACACATAGAAGTTGGAATGTTATGTTAGTTATACAAGACATTTGTGAGGCTGCTTTCAGAGTATTATGTTCTGTTTAGGTCACTCTGGTATAGGAAGAATGTTATTAAACTGGATAGAGTGCAGAGATGATTTACAGGACTTGAGGGCTGAGCTAACGGGAGAGGTTGGGCAGGCTAGGACTTTACTTCTCAGAGGGCAGTAGTCTCAGGGGCGATCTTATAGAGCTGTATATGATCATGAGGAAATAGGTAGTGTGAATGCCTAGGGGCTTTTGATATGTTGAGCAAACAATGGGCCTCTAGGCAAATCAAGCACCAGGGACATGGGTTTCAGGTGAGGAAAGATTTAATATGCACCTGAGGGGCAACCTTTTCTTACAGTAGATTTTGGGTGTATGGAACAAGCAGCAGAGCAGTAGTTGAAGCAGGTACTATAACAACCATTAGAAGACATTTGGACAGGTACATGGATAGAAAATGTTTGGAGGGATATGGGCCAACTGCTGGCGGGTGGGTCTAGTGTGGATAGGGCATCTTGGTCAGTACAGGCAAGTTGAGCAGAAAGGCTTGTTTCGGTGCTCTATGACTCTGTGATGTCAGAAGGTTATTTAGAAAAGAGAAAAATGACTAATGCTTCAGGTGGGATTCTTTATTTGACCAAAGTGCAAGATACCAGCAGTTTTTTAAAAACTTCCTGAGATCCGCAACAATACTTAGTCCACTTCCAGCATTTATTGCTTTAAAGTTTAAATAATAATTATTAATTTATCTGAATTGATAATAATCTATGATCGAATCCTATTGATGCTTGTATTTGTAGGCGGGACAGAGGAGTTCAATCGAACCTGTGAGCACTTCAGTTTCAAATGCTGGAATGGAGTGTGCATTAGCATGGAATGGAAGTGTGATGGGGTGGATGATTGTGGTGACTACTCAGATGAAACAAATTGTAGTAAGTATACAAAGTCTTATCTACACCCTGGCCGTTGTTGTTAGTATAAAACCTATAATTCGCTTTGATTTAAAAAAATATATTTTTTTGCAAAACATATGTGGTGTCAAGTTGGGAAAAGGGGAAGTACAACTGGATCAGGGGGGATAGTGATTTCTATCTGATTTGTTCATCAGTCTATGAAAGTAAGCATTCAGGTACAGCAGGCAGTGAAGAATGCAAAGGGCATGTTGGCCTTTATAACAAGAGTCGAGTAGTCTGCAGTTTCTTGCGCCTACCAATAAGGTTGGATTAACTGACTTCTCAATTTGGGATAGACAATGAATACATTGCCAGCAATTTCTCCTCCTCATGAAATAAATTACCTTACACAGTGTGCATCAGGTTTATTTCTTGCATTTGGTATCACTTTTCTAACAATAACTGATCAGTTATTCATATGGTTTTTGAATCTTTGCAGGATATCCCACCGAAGCACCTTCTTGCATGAAGTACTTTCAGTTCAGTTGCCAGAATGGAAAATGTGTACCAATATGGTGGAAATGCGATGGAGAGAATGACTGTGGAGACTGGTCTGATGAAGACGGCTGCCCCGGTATAAACACAATTAAGTCTAAACTATTATTGATGGAATTTATGGATAAAATGCAACATAACTGATGGTAGAAGATAATTACCATTTTTTAAATTACTTTTTCCTTATGCCTGACAACTGACAGCATTTTAAGACAAACACTTAAAACACCTACGCATGGAAGACTATGGGCCAAGTGCTGAAAGATGAGATTATTCCAGATGTGTATCCGCTGGTCGGGTTTGCTTAGTAGGGATCCTTGATGATAGATGCTGCCTTCTCTCGGCAAAACCTCATCTAGATGCTTTCAATAATGGGGAGGGCTGTGCCCATGATGAACTGGGCTGAGTCCACCACTCTCTATCGCCTCTTGAGTTCTCGTGCTTTGGAATTGTCACGCCAAGCACCCATGTACCCAGCAGGACCCATTCTATGTTGCATCTGTAGAAGATGGTTAGAGTATTTGGTGACATGCTGAATCTTTTTAAACTTCTAAGAAAATGAAAGCACTGGTATGTTGTCTTCATGATTGCATCTATATACTTGGCCCAGGCCACGCAATATGACAACTGAGGAATTTGAAGATGCTAAGTCTCTCTGTAGCTGACCCACCATTGAAAAATGGCATGTGATCACCTCGCATACCCGTTCTGAAGTCTGATTAGTTCACTGTATCTATGATGTTGATCGAGAGCTTGTTGAGGACTTGTTAAATTCATTTTTTATTCGGAAGCCCAAAAAACTTGAGTGTTTACATCTGTTTTAGGTTCGCATCCTGTTCCACATAGTACTGAAGTTCCTTCCACTTGTGGCCCCAACCACTTCAGATGTAATTCTGGGGGATGCATTGTAAACCATTGGGTGTGTGACTCGTACAAAGACTGTCGGGATGGTTCTGACGAGGAAGGTTGCTCAACTTTTTCAGGTAAATGCAAATTGTGATAGATTGTCCAACACAACATTACTTAGATCTTCACTTCATTGGAGATCATTTATGTTGCCTCTTATGTTGTGCCTCTTTCTTGTGCTCGCTTTGAGTTGAAAGTGCCTGCCACCATCAGTAAATGTATTCCTTTCATAAATATTGCACTGCTAATTTTGATCGGAGAAAATCCAAAATTTACCACAGCTGGGGCTCGTTGAAGAAAGATTGGAATTAATGCCACGTTAATTCCTGTGAATTTTGCATGTGGATCTCATGATTGCATTTTACATTGGCAGTAAACAGAACAACTGTTCCCACCACTACAACACGGCCTGCTGGAAGATGCAGCATCTCAGAGTTTTCTTGTGCTCGAGGCCGAAACTGCATTCCCAACTGGAAGCAGTGCGATGGTCACCAAGATTGCCATGATGGATCAGATGAACGTCACTGCCGTGAGTACATGTGTTCATCCACTTTACAACCAAATTATTGAGTTGGTTAAAATGTCACAAGGAATAGGAGTAGAATTAGGCCATTTGACCTATCAAGTCTACTCCGCCATTCAGTCATGGCTGATCCACCTCTCCCTCCTAACCCCATTCTCCTGCCTTCTCCCCATAACCTCATAATGAACAAAGTAGGTGCATTCTTAAAAGATTTCATTCCAGAAGTAGGGATTGGCTTAAGTATTGTGCTTCAAGCAAATTTCTGTAACTAGTTGTAATCTCTTTCCATTACCAGTTCTCCCCTATTATCATAGTGGTTTGGCTGTAGTACCTCCTACAGGTGCTATTGTATCCGTGTATTTAATGTACCATCAACTGGTAGTATTTGGCGTGAATCAAATGAAAAGCGGGGTAGAACAAAAGGCAACCTGGTACGTGGTAATATTGAACAATGGCTGCAACCTAAGGCCATCTTATTGTGATATGGGAGTACATTGGTTGCTGGCTCTCTTTGCTATGAAACCTATGCTGGGGAAAATAGAATATAGCAACCCTAAGAACATGTCGTTTCTTAAATGTTGAAGCACTTCTTGTTTATTGTTCTCAGTAGAGATGAGAAGGTTTCCAATCACGAATTTTCAGAAATAACCAGACCATATCCAGCCAATCAGTATCTGCAGTATGCTGAAGGATAATACTTGAAATCAGTTTGACCTGATGAGCATTTGCTTTATTTTGATTAGCTTTTTTGGTTCTTTAAAATCTTGCATCTTATTGGAACGGTTTAATTTTCAGCTACACATCCTCCATTACTCTGCTCGAATGGAACTGTATGTGACAATGGGGAGTGGTGCGTAAGCCAATTGGAACGGTGTGATGGGTTTCTGGACTGCTCTGATAACAGTGACGAGAAGAACTGCTCAAGTAAGTAACCCATGTAAATATTAAGAGGTTGTGAAACAGCATCTTGCCTGAAGTAATTGACACTATTTGAGTAAGGAACTGAAGAGCAAGTCTTAAGATGTAGCAACTTTGGGTTGAGGTGAAGTCATTGGGATTATGAAAATGATATCTACTAAAGCATTTTTTTAAATTTATGTGTTGATGTATAGGTTAGTATAACTTTTTGAAAGAAGCATAGATTACTGATTTTTTAAAATAATTGGGCATTATAAATATCTCCGTTTCTGCATGATGTCATGCCCTGGAGCAGAAGCTTTAATCTTAGGAATGTAGAAATAAAAACATGTAAAAACTATAAAATTCTGAGTGACCCATGATGCCCATTGTTTTCCCAACATATCAAAAGTCATCTCCAGGATGATAAATGACCACATTATGTTTATATTTACCCAGAAATACCGAGGAAAAATATTTTTGCCTTGATGTAGCCACATTTCATTGATAATTGCTTTTCATGGATGGCTTTGAATCCTAACTTAAGTGGAAATAGGACTCCTACTACCTCCTATAATGGAGCTTTATCTTTTCTAAGAGGACGATTGATGTTTCTTATCTAAATATCAAGAAGTTTCAGTCACTAAAATAAATTCTGTTTGTGAGCACAACAATATGAACTTTTTTTTCTTTTTAAGATGACAAAACAGTGTACAAAGTACGTTATCTTCATTGGTCAGCTGATTTTAATGGAGCAATTTCTTTAACCTGGAGCAAGCCAAATAATATGAAATCCGCATGTGTCTATGTTGTATACTACAGGTATTAAATCTCTGTTTTATAAATGTTTGTCATCTTTCCTAGTATTACAGGACCAAATTGAATATTCCTCTGGCTCGTTATCATTCACTTCTCAATTCTATTCATAACAATTTAGATTTCTAGTTCACATTTGAACCTAAATGAATGACTTGCCATTTAAATTACTCCAGCATTTTGTGTCTTTTCTTGGTAAACCAGCATCTGCAGTTCCTTGTTTCTACATTCTCTCTCTGTAAAGCTTTCCTATCCATGTACCTGTCCTATGCCCACCATCCTCTGTGTGAAAAGGTGGCCCCTCAGGTTCACAAGTTATAGAAGTAGAACTAGGTCATTTGGCCCATCGAGTCCACTCCGGCATTCAATGATGGCCAATCTCTGCCTCCTAATCCCATTTTCCTGCATACTCCCCATAACCCTTGACACCCGTTCTAATCAAAACTTTCAAATCTAATCAAATCTATTACAACTTTCTCCTCTCACCTTAAACGTATGTCCCCTTGTTCTTGATTCCTCTGCTCTAGGTAAAAGACAGTGGATTTACCTTATCTATTCCATTCCCTTAGGATCATATACTCATGTTGAAAGAAGCCAGAAATGATGGGAAGATGACGGGAAGAACAGGGGAAAGGAGGACAGCATCCAATTAAAAATGAAAGCAATAGGTTTAGTTCCAAGTGTCAAACATGAATAAACACTGGGAATGCACAGTAGATCAATTGACCTGTGACAAACAAAGCACTTCCATGTGGTCGCCATGGCATTAATCACTCCATATTCATTTTGTTTAAATATGTTAGGAATTTCTAGAGTTTGGCCATTTACTGTTGGATGACCTTTTTCTCTCTTTTAGTTTGGTCGGTGGGGAATGGAAGTACTTGGAAGCTGGCAATAAAACTGCTATTATAATAAATGTTTTGAAACCTGATACAACCTACCAGGTGAAAGTGGAAGTGCAGTGCCTAAATAAAATCCACAAAACAAGAGACGTTGTTATAATACGAACGCCTGAGGGCTGTAAGTGAATTTTACTCTTTTAAATACGATTTTCCTTAAGGTATGTTTACAGAAAATAGATGTGCTCAAAACTGAAGTTGATTTTACAGTTCCTTAAATGCGAGGCAGAGATTGTTGACCCAATTCCCTAGCCTGGTGCAGTAATTGGAAGAGGTGGTGCCAAATATTTTTGGCATGCACATACTGCTGTGCGTTTTCCTGTGGCGCATTGAAAATGATTACATTAGCTTCATTGTAATGCCTGAACACGATGCACAAAAGAGCTGCTGGTCAATAGAAATGTAAAATAGCAAAGTTTCCTCATAATAACTTTGTTCTTGCTCCTATGACCTAATGACCTAAACTTAGATCCGGTATCATATGTTTCTGTCTTCCCTGCTATCAGAAACTGAGGTGGAGAGAAGCTGCCACATTTTGGAATACCTTTATTTATATTCCCAGATCTAGCCACATTTCCCTGTGTTGGTTTGTTCATTTTCCTTTTTTGCTATTTGCCAAAAAATCAATGTTGAAATATTGATAGAGTTCTAAATTTTCAACGGCTGTTTAATTCAGCAGAATATTCTGAAGCATCTTGTCAAGCAGTGTTATCTGATTCCGTTTTATTCCACGCAGAAATTAGAATTGAAACCAGAAAAGGTTTGGTCAAAGAGGTATTTTTTGAGTAAAAATATAAGGAGGATTGAGGGGCAAGTGGATCTAAGAAAAAAGTGCTTGAACTTAAGGGTATGTGTAACTGGGCAGTCTTTCCAAGGCCATTGGAGATTTTAGTTTGGATTTTAGTTTAGAGATACAGTGCGGAAACAGGCCCTTTGGCTCACCGGGTCCGTGCCGACCAGCGATCCCCGCACATTAACACTATCCTGCACCCACTAGGGACATTTTTTTACTGGGGGGCAGTACATTTTTTTTACATTTACCAAGCTACTTAACCTACAAATCTGTACGTCTTTGGAGTGTGGGAGAAAACCGAAGATTTTTCCGAAATCCTATGCAGGTCACGGGGAGAACGTTCAAAGTCCGTACAGACAGCACCCGTGGTCGGGATCGAACCCGGGTCTCCGGCGCTGCATTCGCTGTAAGGCAGCAACTCTACCGCTGCGCCACCAGATTGGGAGCTGAACATTGAAATGCACATCACAGTGAAAGAAAGGCAGGAAGCTAGGAACAGCTGAGGTGTGACTCTGTTAGTTAAAGATAGTTAAAAAAAGAATAGAGAGGCGTGACTTGAGTTCAGAAATTAAGAAGTAGACAAGGATTGAGAAGAGATGCGATATAAGGGCAAGATCACCTAAGGTTGTCCTCTTTAGAATACTTCCAGTGCCAAGTGCTGGTGCATGTAGGAACAGGGAGATGGGTCAAATAAATGCTTTGCTAAAGAGAGGACTAGTCTTCATATTTCTGCATCACTGAGACCATTTCTGGGGAAGGTGGGACTTGTGTCGGCAGATTGCTTGTGTCTGGATTGCGATGGGTGTAGCAAGGTCTGGGGTAGTGGAGAGGGGATTTGCGGGAGCCATTGATGGGTTGAAATTAATTTGGCAGGGATCGGACTGGCTTAGAAGTCCTGTTGTGGTAAAGAACAGAGATATAAGGAGGTAAACTTTTTTATCAGTGACATGGGAGGGATAGGCCTCAAATAACCACTGTCAGAAAGAGGAACAGATATATCAATGATTCACACGGGTCGTAGAAAGAATAGGAAATAATGAAAGGTGAAGTCAATTGTCAAGCTTTATTTCTTGATATTTACAATTTTATGCAAAGAAAAATGTGAATCCAAATCAAACTATTAATGTCATGAATTATTTTTTCTTCCAGTACCTGACCCTCCAGAAAGTCTCCAGTTATCTTACATTGAAGCGTATACTATTTCTGCCCGATGGAGTCCTCCTGTCAATACACATGGTCTGATTCGGGAATACCTTGTAAGTCTGCATTTATATGTAATAAAACTGCTTTTATTAAAGTGTTGGGTTTTTCTGATCAAACTCCTGTCTTTTCAAAATCGTTGCACATAAAATAGGCTGGGGCTCACATGATTTAGCCCCATTATGTTCTTTAATTTTTTTCATTAGAGTCAAAGATCGATCGGAACAAGGTCACGTATGAGATATCTGAGTTCCAAGAAACTAAATAGAAAAATATTGTCCTTCCATTCGTTATAGAATGTAGTTAAGCCGCTAATTTCATTTAATCTGGAATAACATCTTTGCAAGTTTCCATGCAAAGTCGGCGCTGTGAGGCAGTAACTCTGCAGCTGCACCACTTTGCCGGTTAGGGCAGCACAGCTGTAACGTTGCTGCCTTCCAGCGCCAGAGACCCGAGTTCGATCCTGACCTCAGGCACTGCCTGTACGGAGTTTATGCATTCTCCGTGTAAGGCATGTTGGCCTTCATTGCGAGAGGATTTGAGTTCAGGAGCAAGAAGGTCCTACTGCAGTTATACAGGGCCCTTGTGAGACCGCACCTGGAGTTTTGTGTGCAATTTTGGTCTCCTAATTTGAGGCATAACATTAATGCTATTGATCCCACACTCCAAAGACATATAGGTTTGTAGGTTAATTGGCTTCGGTAAAAATTGGAAATTGTCCCCAATGTGTAGGACAGTGTTAGTGTACCGGGCGATCGTTGGTCGGCATGGACTTGGTGGGTCGAAGGATCTGTTTCCGCGCTGTATCTCCAAAGTCTAAAGTTTACAGTGATGCTCCATCGTTTGGATGGAAGTTTATTTTGCATCTGCTGTAATTTGGTCCGACATAGGATAACCTGTGGTTGTGAGGCAGAGTGAGGCATTTCCATAGAGTTACAGTTCTTGCCTTTGGCAAGGAGTCTACCCTTGAATTACAGTTAAACTATCTTGACCTGTTTTTTTTAATCTTTATACACATTGAATTCTTTCATTGCTATAATTGTACTTTTCCTGCCCCTTCCCCAACACCCGTCCTCAAATGTCCCGAAACAGGTGGAATATTCCCAGAAAGATAAAGATGTTGCTAAAAATAAAGTTTGGACTTCACTGAAAAGCCTTGAATGTCAGAGAGACATTGCAAATCTGCAAATAAATACCTTGTACAGTGTCAGGGTGAGTATAATACAGTGATTATCTGCCATGTTGGCTACTGACAGTAAAACATTTTGAAATTGTTTTGTGTAGACGTTATCCAAGATTAGCTTTATAGTGCCAAACTTATTTCTACATTCAATGCTTCAATGGAGCTTTACTCGTCACATGTGCAACTGCACATTCTTCCTACATACGTTTTACACGCTGGTGCCGTCATGTTTTGGCAGCATTATTCAAAGTCCAAAGTCGGGTCGACAGAACCCGCGAACCCACGCCGCTCTCCTCTCCTTACCTGTCTGGTGACGCCTCCTGTCGCTGACATTCATACTACGTACATAGAGCGGCACTGACCCAAATATCATTTGATTTAGTACTTTTCCCAGGTAATTGTATTTCTTCTCGAGCTTCCTCCACCATTCATGACATAGCCCACCACTATTTTCACAGTTCCAAGATGTGATTCCCTGCTAGGTTTTTCCGCAACCTGGCAGTTTTACACAAATAATAATAGGGATCATTAATCCCTGTCTTAACTTTGTCGACAAATATATTTCAACACCAGTCACAGGCTGACATCTAAGAATGAGAATTTCATTCTAGTCCTCTCCAGATCATAATGTTCCATCATTTCAACGCGCAACAAACTTAACAAAAACATGACCATCCTTCAAACTGTGGCTCAACTGCTCTAAATTGACATTTGTAATCTGAATGTTTGTACTTTGCTAAGATGAAGAACATTGGTAGCGTCCATTTAACCCAGTATGATGGAGAGCGTGCCCAATAGTGGGTATTACTGAGGTAGCATTCAATACAGGCATCATTTATTTTAGTTTTGTCAGTATTAGCTGTGGGATAAATTCAACAGAATTTGTAGTTTTTGTTTTCCAAAGCTTCTAACATCATTTCCTTATTGTTTGCAGGTTGCAGCTGTTACAGGCCATGGAATCGGCAACTGGAGTGATATAAAAACCATCAGCACACAGAAAGAAGGTGGCAGCAAAACAATAACAAACAAGTGTCCCTTTGATTATTTTTGAGATGCTTGAGCTATGTTGCCACCATGAATCGTTCTAGTAAAATATATTTACAGTCAATAGTATGAAATTTGATTGTTTTAATATCCTTTACGGCGGGCAGTAATTCCTAACTGGCAGTTCATGAACTTGTGCAACCTGGACCGTAGTTTGAAATTTCATGTACATGAAACTATCAAGTTTAAAAGTGCCTCTGTGACCTGTTAACTTTAAGGAAAAAAACTTCCTGCGTGTGCAGCAGCCAATGCTGTGCTATAAAATCAACGGATCGTGTCTGAAAGTGCAGACCATTATTTATAAATATTATTTAATTCAATATGCAGCATTTGGAATGATCTTCTTGCGTATGGTGTGCACAGCCTAAAGTTGTAAGACAAATTGTTCTATTTGATCTTATTTGATTGTGCACACCGGGTCGATTGCATTCATCGAAACAGGGCGGACCACGTGAAGGTTGCAATCTGGAATGATGAGCAAAAAAATACACTTAAATGTAATCAGCCTTCATTGTAAATTTCCCACAGTTTAGCTGTGAACATTGTCACAGAATGCTGAAATTTATTTTTTGGGATGATCCCCAAGAATAAACTACTTACCCCACATAGGACTGGAAGTTAATGGTAAATGCCTCAAACGATGATTGCTGGCATTTAAATTTCAAGTTTTTTATTGTTTTCGGTATTTTGGTTATCTTAATAAAGAAATGATCTTGGTGTCTGTCTGACAGGAGTCTGATACATTTTTGAGAAATGTACTGAAATGTAGTTGTTTTATTTAGAGTTTTATTGGTAGTTCTAGAAGGGATTAAGTGTGGAGTTGTACTGCTGGTCCTATTTCGTAAGGGGCAGGTGCATGCTGAGACTCTGCCTGTTCAGCAGACCTGAATGTGCCTTCTGGCCTCTACAGGAGCGATTTTCTGGTCTCCATCGACCATATTGTATTGTGATAAATACTTTGAGGACAAAATGAGCAGACTTAAGTTTATAGTTCAGCAATTGTTCTTTATCAAAATTAAAATTACTCTCAATCCTTTTTTGTTAATATTTAAGGTGTGGCACACCATAAATTGGTTTAGAAACAAAGATTTTAGTTAAGATTTTAAATACTTATATCACCAAAAGTTGTTATTGAACAACATGTAATAATCCAATGCATGTGAAAAACGATGAACATTGAGTAAGATTAGATGTAACTAACTGTACGCAATTGTTGAAATAAATGACTTGGTTTTTGCATTTTCCCCCTAACAGCAATTCCACCACCAACTATTGAAGTTGTAAATTCAAAGGAAAACATGGTTAACCTGAAGCTACAGTTGGATGTTAATTTTAAGGTACATTTCATAAACAGTCAGCTTTAACATATGCCCCTTTTCAGATTAAATAGCTGTAGAAATAATTTATCATTTTGCTGCACGATTTGAAGTTGTGTGTGTCAGATTGATCAAAGCCACTCAGAATTTTGTAAAGTAGAAATGCTAGTCCTGCTGTGTGGTTGGCAAGTTCCTTGTATGATTGTTCTGGATAATATTACTGGCCAGATGAACCTATTTAAGTTTGGCATTGGAGAATACATTTACAGAATAGCCTTGATCGCTGTTACTTCAGGACAAGCTTCATGACCTACAGTGGTAGGAACTTAACTTTGTTTTCACCAAATTATTTCAGGTGATCAATTATGTGCTGGATGTGTCGTGGGTGTTTGATACCCATATAAAAGAAAAGAGAACATTGAATATTGATGGAGGAGAGACATCTTTATCTGGTATGTGTATGTGTGTGTGTGTGTGTGTGTATGGATTTGCAAATAATAATAAAGTTACACAAATGACTGGTGACATTCAGCAAAGAATTTTAGTTGTGTGAAAACTTTTCAAACTGCTGATTCTATATGTTTTGGACTAGACAGCGCTTTCTAAAATGGATATTGTATACTTCCTATACGCCCTTTTACTTCTTTAACAAACGCTGTTTCATTTGTCCTCGTGGCACAATGACTTGACGTCACATTCTGTTAACAAATAAAAATCATAAAGGTACAAATAACATTTTTTTCAAAAGTTCACATCTGTAGCCACGTTTTTCAATATTTTCTTTTGCTCTACATGGCAAAGTTTAATATTTCAAAAGTCTATTTTGTGCAATATAACCACTATATTGGATGCATAGTAGGGCTTCTTAATGATATCAATGCATTTATATGTTTTATTTATTCTACAGTTTTCAATTTAACTGCTGGAACAAATTATGAGATTTTAGCATGGGCTAAAACAGAAAAAGGGGACAGCCCAATATCCATTGCACACACAAAAACACAAGGAACCATGCCAGCTCCTCCAAAATTCAAAGCAGTACCAGTCAACCAGACTGCTGTGGATTGCAGTTGGAGTGGCCCAACCAACGTGGTAAGTGTGTAAGAAGGAACTGCAGATGCTGGTTTAAACCGAAGATAGACACAAAAAGCTGCAGTAACTCAGCGGGACAGGCAGCATCTCTGGAGAGAAGGAATGAATTGAATTAAGTACATTTTATTAGCCAAATATGTATACATACAAGGAATTTGCCTTGGTGCTCTGCTCGTAATTAAAAATAAAACATAATTTAAACATGTGAAGAATTAATAAAATACCTGAGCAAAAAGGAGGCGACAGGCTAAGTAGAATAGAGCTACTTTCCCCAGGTGCTCCAGTTTCCTCCCACACCCAAAGACGTACAGGTTTGTACGTTGATTGGATTCAGTAAAGATCGCTGGTCAGCGTACAATTGGTGGGCCGAAGGGCCTGTATCCATGCTTTATAGGTAAACTAAACTTAAAAAACTAAAATATGTGGTAGAGGGAATGCAGTAGTGTTTGCCGTTAACCTTGTGAAAATCTATTAACGAGATTTTAGTGTATCTGCTCATTGGTTATCTGGGACCTTTAGCATTCAACATGAGTGAATGTATCAAGTAGTCTATCACATTGAAAAATTCATTTATTCCACCTCTGTTTTCTTTGTGTCAACCAATATGCTTCTTTCCATATCTTGTGCTCTTAATTTATGCCTCGGACTCTTACAGTGTCCCCCATAATGTTTGGGACAAAGACCCATCATTTATTTATTTGCCTCTGTACTCCACAATTTGTGATTGGTAATAGAAATAAAAATCACATGTGGTTAAATTGCACATTGTCAGATTTTATTAAAGCCCATTTCTATACATCTTGGTTTCACCATGTAGGAATTACAGCTGTGTTTATACATAGTTCCCCCCATTTCAGGGTACCATAATGTTTGGGACACATGGCTTCACAGGTGTTTGTAATTGCTCAGGTGTGTTTAATTGCCTCCTTAATGCAGGTATCAGAGAGCTCGCAGCACCTAGTCTTTCCTCCAGTCTTTCCATCACATTTGGAAAAGTTTATTGCTGCTTATCAACATGAGGACCAAAGTTGTGCCAACGAAAGTCAAAGAAGACATTATGAGACTGAGAAACAAGAATAAAACTGTTAGAGAATAAAACTGTCTTTATAACAAGAGGAATCAAATATAGGAGCAAAAAGGCCCTTCTGCAGTTGTACAGAGCCCTGGAGTATTGTGTGCAGTTTTGGTCCCCTAATTTGAGGAAGGACATTCTTGCTATTGAGGGAGTGCAGCGTAGGTTTACAAGGTTAATTCCCGGGATGGTGGGACTGTCATATTCTGAGAGAATGGAGCAGCTGGGCTTGTACACTCTGGAGTTTTGAAGGATGAGAGGGGATCTCATTGAAACATATAAGATTGTTAAGGGTTTGGACACGCTAGAGGCAGGAAACATGTTCCCGATGTTGGGGGAGTCCAGAACCAGGGGCCACAGTTTAAGAATAAGGAGTAAGCCATTTAGAATGGAGATGAGGAAACACTTTTTCTCACAGAGAGTGGTGAGTCTGTGGAATTCTCTGCCTCGGAGGGCGGTGGAGGCGGGTTCTCTGGATGCTTTCAAGAGAGAGCTAGATAGGGCTCTTAAAAATAGCGGAGTCAGGGAATATGGGGAGAAGGTAGGAACGGGGTACTGATTGGGGACGATCAGCCATGATCACATTGAATGGCGGTGCTGGCTCGAAGGGCCGAATGGCCTACTCCTGCACCTATTGTCTATTGCCTGTTCAGTGCACCAAAACAAATGACCTTGCATTCATTATATTCCAACTGCCATGTTTAGGCCCACACGAGTTTGTCCATATCCCTTTAAAATCCTCTTTACATATTCTTCTCCACTCACTATCCCTTCCAGTCCAGTGTTAATGTCAGACTTAGAAATATGATATATTGTATATTCATTCCTTGATATATGGTATTATTTGTATAAATATGTCAAATTAACCTCAATATTTATATTTAGAATTATATATGCATATTCTGATCATAGATATAGATTGTGAGTAGCTGGGGCCCACCAGTTATAACCTATCCTCATTCTTTGCCTGATATTTTTGAACAATAACTATTTGTCAGTGCGTGTCAGTGCATAGTTCCTAATTCCATGTGCTCCAACCTTGTTAACCCTGCACTGTGCAAGACCTTCTGGGAATCCAGATTTACTACACCCAACAGTTTCCCTTCATATGAACTGTAATTAAGCATATTTTGATTAGTTTCTCGCATTCCGTGTATCATGAGAGCATTAAAATTTTCTAGAGATAACTTGGGAATATCAATCTTCTTTTGTTCACAGGTTTATGGTATTTTCTTTGCTACATCGTTTTTGGAACTGTATCGAAATCCAAAAAATGTCAATTCAACCAAGAGCAATGCTACAGTGATGGTGGACAGTGATGAGCAGTATCTATTTTTGGTAGCTATTTCATTCATTGTACTTGATACGATAAATTGCCTGATGAAGTTCACATCGTTAAAATGTTTGCATAGAAACTTGAGAAATTAAATTTGTTCTGTTAATATTCTAGATTAGATTTAATCTTGCGATCTTTTAAATTGGATTGATTCCTTCTAGTTTCCCAACCATAAGGGAGCGATTAGTCTAATGTGAATGCTAAGAGATGCTGTTGGGAAGACCTTGAGAAATTAGTCCTCCAATGGTGGATGCTGATATTTGGTGATTTACAGGTGTCATTCTTGGTGGTCCCTGGATATCACAAATAACATTGTGTTGAGTGGAGTGTGGGTTATTTAGGAGGTGTTTTTTAAAAAAAAATCCAAAACACTTTTGAAAAGTAACAACATGGGCACCATTGATTGATTGATTTTTATTACTTGTCACTCAATCTCAGAGAGGCTCGAACAAAATTCTGTTTCTACGAGCCATACAAACAGAACAATTCATAAAAAAACACACAAACAATTCAATTCACCCAAACATCCATCACAATGACTCTCCTCCTCACTGTGATGGAAGGCAAAGTTCTCTCTCCCCCGCACCATTTCTCTCCCGATCTCAAAGCACCAGGCGGGCGATGTTAAGTCCCACGGCCATTGAGGCCGCGCCGGGCGATGTACGGTCTCGCTCTAGGCCCAAAAGTTACAAAGTTGGAGCCCCTGGCGGGCGCTGGAATGTCCCGCGGCCATTAAAGCCGTGCCGGGCGATGTACGGCCCCGCTCCGGGTCGTTCCAACCCCGTGACACGGGCTGGAGAAATTGTGTTGCGGGAGCTCCGGAGAGTGGTCTCCCACCCGGACCCGAGAGCTCCCGATATCCCGACAGTCCACCGCCTGCAAGCTGGAGCTCCGGAGTCGGGCCGCAGCTGGAGCTGGAGCTCCGGAGTCGGCCTTGAGCTGGAGCCCCGGAGTCGGGCCGCAGCGGCGATCCACCACCGCTCCACACACTCCGAGGCCGGCCAGCCCCACGATGGTAAGTCTGCATCTCCGCAGGCTCCTTGACTGCAGCCCCCAGGTCGTCCCGGTCGGAGGTCGTTCCACGGTACTGGGCCCCAACGACAACGGAGACCCAACAGGGAAAAAGTCGGTTTTCCCGTGCAGGGAAGAGATTTTAAAGGTTTCCCCCTCCACCCGCACCCCCCACATATACACAGTTATAAACAGTACAAAAAAAAACACGGACAACTACATTTAACTAGACAAAAAATAAAAAAAGACAGACGGGCTGTAGGAGCCGCTGCAACGTGAGTCGCGCCGCCACCTGGTAGCGCAGATGTAGATTTGCTGCCACACAGCGCCAGAGACAGAGATCCTGACTGCGGATGTTGTCTGTTTCCTCCCACACTACAACGAAGTTCAGGTGTGTAGGTTAAATGGTATAATTGTAAATGGTCCCTAGTGTGTATAGGTTAGCAACATTGTTCGAGGATCGCTGGTCGGCAGGACTCAGTGGGCCGAAGGGCCTGTTTCAATGCTGTATCTATAAACTAAACTATACATGCAGTGGTTAGTTAAAAATGAAGTTTAAAAAAAAACAAAATTATTAGGTTATAAGGCGTAGTTATTCATCCAATCCTGAGCTCAGGTTTCAGTCCAGCTTATGTGTTGAACCAGTTTACCTCTTTAAAGTCAATAAATGGAGACCATATTCTAACAAATAATTCTGGTTTATCAAGTAAGACAAATCTATTTTTTTCCAAATGTAAGGTCTCAGACATTTCTGTAATCCACATTTTAATTGTGGGGGTTGTTGGAGTTTTCCAAAATCGTAGTATTATTTTTTTCCTAGTAATTAAACTGTAATCAAGAACATTTCTTTGATTTGTTGTAAGTTTTATACTTTGTTCTGATATTCCTAATATTATTAATTTTGGATTGGGATCCAATTGAATATTGACAACTTCAGAAATAATTTTAAAAATATCCATCCAAAAATTTTTAATTTTCCACGCAATTTACCAAGGTATGAGTTGGCTTCTAGGTATTGACATTTATCACAATAGGTGAGATAATTGGAAAAAATCTGTTTAATTTTGTTTTGGAGTAATATAATTTATGTAATACTTTAAATTGTATTAAAGAATGTCTGGTGTTTAACAAACAGTAATGTAAATGTTGTTGAGCTTTCATCCCATATATCCTTCATTATGGATTGAGCCAATTCCTTTTTCCAAGTTAAAAATAAAGTTAAGCAAATCAATTCAGCTGTTTATTAGCCTACCCTAATTGGACATCCCATGATTCTCATAAAGATAGACTCAAAATGCTGGAATAATTCAGCGGGACAGGCAGCATCTCTGGAGAGAAGGAATGGGTGATGTCTCGACTCGAGACCCATCAGACTGAGAGCTGGGGAGAGGGAGACTAGAAATATGGATGGGTGAGGTGTACAAATGACAGATCAAAGCAGAGGATGAAAAAAAAATTTAGGATGGTTCATTGTTAGCTGAGGGCAAGGTGACCAGGAGACATCCAATTGGTAAAATTAATCTGAAGGACGGTGAAACTAGTCGTAGAACTGTGGTGGGGAAGGGACGGAGAGAGGGAAAGTAAGGGTTACATGAAGTTGGACAAATCAATATTCACACTGCTGGATTGTAAGCTGCCCAAGCAAAATATGAGGTGATGTTCCCTCATGGTTGTTTAAGATGCTAGCTATATAGAAACCTTTACTAATGATCAAGAATCCACGGACAAGAAGCAGTACAATTGAATTATTGATAGTTAAGTCGGTCCATTCAAAGGGGGTGTATAAAGTAGAGGCAGTGTCTAATTTGGATCATGTATTCCTGGCTAGAGACATGATTCGAGTTGTTTTACATTTAAACGAGCTGTCCTAATTTAGTTTTATGCATAATATTTATCTAAAAAGTTTAGGTGATATGGAAAGTTTGAGATGGATAATTTTAATTGAGATCACTATTTTGATTTTTTTTCACATTTTTCTAGGTTCGTGTTGTGGAGCCATTTTTAGGGCCGCCTTCTGAATATGTTGCCGTTAAGATGATACCTGATAACCGACTGCCGCCTCGCTATTTACACGTTGTGAAGGAGGACAAAACATTTGCTGTACTGAAGTGGCAACCTCCATATGACCTACTGAATGAATCTTTAGTGAGTATCGCCACCTTGTATGGAGATACATCAATGCACATTTTTCCCCAATGCACCACAGCCTTTCTAGAGAAATTCTGAACCATAGAAATCCTACAGGCAAAAATATAACGAGGCCATATTAAAACAGAAAATGGTAGAAATACTTCAGTCGGGCAGGATCTGTGCAAAGAATGGGGGCCACAATGGTGCAACGGTAGAGTTGCTGCCTTACAGCACCAGAGACCCAGGTCTGACCCTGACCTCCGGTGCTGTCTGCAGGGAATTTGTAGGGAGAGAAGTGAAAGCAGACATCTGGAAAGTGGAATAGGCAGCATGGCAGGCCTGTGATCTTGGATGGAGAGGACCAAAGATGATGTCTTTGTATCCTCCAGTGTGGAATGGGTCATTGTCGGAGATAGAGAAATGAATATGGAATGGGGTCTTTGCAGGGAGCAGGATGGGATGCTGCATGGTGCAGCCAAGGTACTGTGGCAGACAGTGGGTTTGTAATGGATATTCATCTCAAACCCTTCCACTGAGATGGAGGTCAAATGGTTGGGAACATATCAGAGGAGGGAAAGTGAGAGGAGGAGAGAAACTGGCAACGCAGGTGATGCATTTTTGAGTTTTGGACAAGAGCAAGAAGCAGAACCAAAGCAGTCAGTCTTCAGTGATTCCTATGTTGTTGATTTTTAATTCTGTTTTATTGGAATATTTCAGCAGCATTTGTGCATGCCTCATTCCCTAAAGAAATAAAAATTCCTTAAGGTGTTCTCTGCCGAAATTGCAAAACAAGTGCATTCCAGAAAAGACTGTAAAGTTTTAAATATATTAGGTGATGCTCAAAATATACTGGCCCTGGTAAATTTGGTGTTTGAGTGCTAAAGTACTGGCATGTGGTCAATAATTGAGTATGTTTTGATTTGGGACTGTTTTACATAGCAGCGTAGATAATTAGTATAAAATATGGCATACTATTAATAGAGGCCTTTTGATGGTGCCCAAGGGAATGAGTGGTTCCTGTCTGTGATTACAAGCACCTCTGTCAGCAGGCTACTTCTGGCCCAGAACAGGAACAGGAACCATCTTCATTCAGTGCTCCCATAAATGCCGTGTGGATAACCAGCCTAGAAAAAAGTCTCTTTAAACATGTACAGTTGACTCTTCTGGGTTCTATTTTATAGCCAAATAGTTTCTTACTGCTGTAATCACTGAAACGCAGTGTGCTGGTCGCTAATCAAAAGTTGTTTATGTTTCCCAGTCTTATGCAATTCTTGTAAAAGATTCTATCCGCCAAAGTGCAAAACATTACAAGGTGGCCACAAAGAACAACACAGTGGAATACGTCGTGAAGCAGCTGGAACCAGGTGGAAAGTACAGCGTGGTCATTAGACTGTTAAACATGAGCAAAGAAGCTACTGTATCTCTAAACCCAGGTAATGCAAATTGTAGGATCTACAAATATTTTATAAAAAGAGTATATATAACCAGGCAATGGAATTAATAACTGTTAGAAAAAAAAATTCAGGCAACTTAGTTGCAAGCTTAAAGAAAGATTGACAGTCATTTGTGCCACCATCATTTTCTGGTTTCAACACAGCTTTGGTTTATAGTGTGTCTAATATTATATGTGTAAACTGGGGTTTGTTTAGGCAAGGGAACATCTTGTACTGTTGGTAATGGTATTAGTTTATTATTATCACATGTACTGAGATACAACGAAAAACTAGCAGTTGATGAGCCAGATTGCCTAGGTTCGCTCTACCTACCGAGAACCAGTACCTGGTACAGGTGGAGAGAAGTAAGTTCTCAGTCATGTTCGGAAGCCAGGGAATCCTAACAAGACGAGGGCTTCTCAATCAACCAGCAAGCCCTAGACTTGTGCACGGGAAAGTCTAGGACTTCATTTTTGACAGTTGAACATTGATTGGAACCACCAGCAAAATAAACAGCAGCATGATGTAGCCTAAAATATCTCTGATTCTGTTGCCTGAAGGAGGAATGTTGTGGAGGACATTGGGGTTCTGTGCTCGCATGGAGCTATGTGATCTTCAATGCATAATTAGTCAAGATTCGTTCCAAAGAATTGCTCATCGCAAGAGCTTCTGTTTCAGTGATGAGGCTTTAGGAACCAAGCCAAGCCAGCAGATGTGGGAGGAAACTAGAGAGTACCTGGCAGAAACCTACAGTCAAGGGGAGAACGAGTACACTGTAGACAGATAACACCCCTGGTCCCTAGAGCTGTGTATCAGCAGAGCTCACTGCCGCACCATTATGCTGTCTCTATGACGCTATTGGTTGAATGAGGAATGTTAAAAGTTTGAAGACTTTGCAGCTGTGAATTGCTACTCCGATAACACTGTTACACTCTATGTAGAACTTTGGATGTTCCCACTAGTTAGTTGCTATTTAGTTTTGTGTTGAAACAAGAAGTAAAAGATTAACGGAGTATCATGCAAAAATATAATTTCAACAGCAAAGCAGTAATCTCTGTGGAGAAGTACATATCCAAACTCTGTTCTGGAGAACATCTGATTTTACCGTAGTTGTTATCGGATATAGGACGAGATGAGGCCATACAGCATGTCAAGCATGCTGTTCCAGTTCAATAAGATGATCATTTTCCAGGCTGATCCCTATTATTCTCAGGATCCTTGTAATGCAGAAATATATCTATCCCAATCTTAATGACTTGATATTGACTACTCGCTAAGATTTTTACTCTTGGAGAAGACATTCCTCCTCAGTATTAGGTCATTCATCCCCTGCGCGGCAACACTGCCCCTAGTTCAAGACTCCCTTATTGTGGGAAATGTCCTTACAAACCTCTATGCTGTCAAACCCACTCAGAACATGCTACCGAAGATAGACACAAAAAGCCAGAGTAATTCAGCGGGACAGGAAGCATCTCTGGAAAGAAGGAATGGGGGATGTTTCAGGTTGAGACCCTTCTTCAGACTGATTATCGATAAGGGAAAAGAGAGATATAGACAGTGATGTGTAGAGAAAGAACAATGTATGAAAGATATGCAAAAAAGTAAAGATGATAAAGGAAACAGGCCATTGTAAGCTGTTTGTAAGGGGAAAATGAGAAGCTAGTGCGACTTGGGTGGGGAAGAGGATAGAGAGAGAGGAAATGCCGGGGCTACCTGAAGTGAGAAATCAATATTCATATCACTGGGCTGTAAGCTGCCCAAGCGAAATATGAGCTTTTTGTGTCTATCTTCGGTTTAAATCAGCATCTGCAGTACCTTCTTACACAGAACCTGCTACCATGCTGCTTCTGCAATCATAAACAAAGAAACATAGACAATAGGTGCAGGAGGAGGCCATTTGGCCCTTCAAGCCTGCACCGCCATTCATTGTGATCATGGCTGATCATCCACAATCAGTAACCTGTGCCTGCCTTCTCCCCATATCCCTTGATTCCGCTAGCCCCTAGAGCTCTATCTAACTCTCTTTTATTCATCCAGTGAATTGCCCTCGACTGCCTTCTGGCAGAGAATTTCACAAATTCACAACTCCCTGGGTGTGAAATACATCAATAAAAATTGATGTATTTTTTAATGTCTTTGTTACCGTTTTAATGACTCCAAAATAGTGCTGAATAAATAATCACAATTAGACCTCATTTACGAAGAAAATTCGAATAAAAAGCTTGGTTTGGCTTTGCTTTGTGATAAACACAGAAAATTGTAATAATCTGCGCACTCATCAGGAACTATCGTTGCCTGTTTTGAACATGGCAGATGCTATCAGGGTAGTCCGGGGAACCTAATTACATTTTGAAATTTGCCTGGAAAAATAGCTAGAATGAACCATTGTCCACCTTCAACTATCCTGATTCCAGAGCACTCTTGCCAGAGTTCAGAATCGGGCAAATGAGTTCAAAATGGATCAGTACGTTACTGAATTTTCTTCGTGTTTTTGTGCCACAGGAATTGTGACAATGACCCGTAGAAGTTGACCATGATCTTAGTTCAGGGCCAGACATGCTGTGAGGAATGTATCTGGAATGCATCGAACAATGAGCTCTGTCTGTTAGGAGGGTTGCCGGAGGCAGCTGGTGGTATTATGGTATTTTGATAGTTTGAATAACTTATTGTGTCCATATTTTCATTTCATGTTCTCTTGTGGCAGTTCCTCTGTCGGCACCAGAGTCACTGAAAATTCTACCAGAAAAAGACCACATCCTGCTGTTCTGGAAAAGCCTCAGATTAAAAGAACGAAGCTTTAATGACAGCAGGGTAAGTCTAAAGCATGATCACAAGTTGCAACTATTTACTTGAGCTGACTCCAATATTATTTAAAGTAATTTGGCATTAAACTGCCCTGTCGAATAAGCCAAATATGCATATTTAAGACAGCAGAAAGCTATTCGATAAACATTTGTGAATTGCATTTTATAAATCATGGATGGATATTCTCTCCGAAATTATTTACACTCACTGACTATTGAATGTCGCAGGAATCAATAGGGAACTTTATTGTTAATATTTCCACTAGTGTGCATATTATTATGCACTGCTACAGTGAATAAAAATGTAGGTCCTCCCATTATTATGTGACATTGTAACTGGGTAGAATGAATGATCTGATAGACTTTCCCCTTTGGAAGTAGGGTTATACCTCAATGGAAGGTCCACATTGGCCCATGACGTGAAACATTGTTCATTCCTCTATATAGCATTATGAAATTTTGCTCAAATAAAAAACAACATAACTTCAGGTTTTATTCTCTAATCTGAATAGATTTATGCATAAGTACAAGGAGACTTGTTCTAGTCACAGTAATCAATTGCTTTACATAGTATTGAGGACAGCGCTGGGATTACCACTGTGCTTTGACACATTAGTTTCCTAATGTTGATAGTGTAGCTTGCTGGGAGCGGAGATATAATGAGATAATGTGAGGACATACCTGTAGAAATTTGCAGAATCAGTAAGTTGCTGTGGGTCAGTTCTCATATTTACAGACGAACATTATTAAACAACACTTGGCAAGATGCTTTGGTGTCTACATTGCCAAATTAATCTCCAAACACCCTAGGATGTGGAAGTTCAAGGAGAAAGAAATAAGCCAAGCATGATTCATTAGGGATGGCTAACACAGATTTACAAATTACTTCTGACGGATGTAATGGAAGTTAATGGACAAAAGAAGTACAGGGAATGTTACATTTCCAGGATGCATTTTATAAAGTCACACAAAGGTGTATGAGATAATTTGAACCTTAATGGATGTAAAATGTTAAAAGGACAGAAAATGGAGCTGCGTTTAATGCGATGGTTCTTGAGGAAGTGAAGGATCGTACCAAAAATAGTGCAAGAAGTGGTTAAAGATTTAAGGAGAGAAATACGTTTAGTGGAAGACTAAATTACCAAGTTATTAACAAGCAAATAGTTGCAGATGCTGGATATCTGTAATATAAGAACATGTTACTTTGGCAGTCGGGCAGTAACTGTGGAAAGAGCAACAGAGTGAAACTTTGTCTCCTTGTACAGTGCTATACTTGTTGGGTATCCCCAGCATCTGCAACCTTTCTTTAAGTGTCCAAGTGAATACTAAGGGTCCAAGTTTGTCTACTTGGTATAAGTGTAAATTGCCCCTAGTGTGCGTAGGCTTGTGTTAATGTGCAGGGATCTCTGGTCAGCGTGGGCTCAGTGGGCCAAAGGGTCTGTTTCTGCACTGCATCTCTAAACTAAAAAGGACTAAACATATTGCCAGTGCACTTGTCTGCGCTGAACAAAGTTCAGCATCTTGATCAAGGTGTCCTTAAGGAGATTGGCAACTAATATCTAATAGGCATCTCAAGACACTATTTGTGCTTCCTAATCAGTCTTTGACTCTTGGTTACACAAAAAGCTGAGAAACTCAGCGGGTGCAGCAGCATCTAAGGAGCGAAGGAGATAGGCACGTTTCGGGTCGAGACCCTTCTTCAGACTGGTCAGGGATCAGGGAAACGAGAGATATAGATGGTGATGTGGAGAGATAAGGAACAATGAGTGAAAGATATGCAAAAAAGTATCGGTGATAAAGGGAACAAGCCATTGTAAGCTGTTTGTGGTGTGAAAATGAGAAGCTGGTGCGACTTGGGTGGGGGAGGGAGATAGAGATAGAGGGAATGCCAGGGCCCGAGGGCTGAGGGAGAGGTGGGAAGGGGAGGAGACAGCAAGGGTTAACAGAATTGAGAAAATTCAATATTCAAGCCCAAAGGATGCAGACTCCCCAAGCGGAATATGAGGTGCTGTTCCTCCAGCTTGCGGTGTTGCTCACTCTGGCCGTGGAGGAGGCCCAGGACCGAGAGGTCGGATGTGGAATGGGAGGGGAGTTGAAGTGCTGAGCCACCGGGAGGTCGGGTTGGTTATTGCGGACCGAGCGGAGGTGTTCGGCGAAGCGATCGCCAAGCCTCCGCTTGGTCTCACCGATATAGATCATCTGGCATCTGGAGCAACGGATGCAGTAGATGAGGTTGGAGGAGGTGCAGGTGCTCCACTTTGACTCTTGGTTTGTTATTTTTCTATTGGAGAGCAGTGAGATGAGACTTTAAAGGATGATGATGCAGCAGCCTAAGCTTAATACTGTAATTGGGATTTTTTCATAAGTTATTTAGTTTTCTGATAATTTGCTGTCCGTTTTATATGTTTGCTATTTTCATCAACAAATGAAGCTTGTATGTTCCACCAGAATAACAATAACCAATACACTGGAACTCACAAAATCTCACTCATTTGGTACGATACTCATTTGTATGTACGTACATTACATTTTGACAGATTTCACTCTTTAAATAAATGGCACTCATCATTTTAAATGGTACTGTGATCTGTCTGACTCTTTGCCATAAATTTTGCTCCCATCTTCCGCCCAGTGATAGCAGCTTTGCATGTTTCAGCGAGTTACATATAGGATGAGTCAGGTTCTTGCATCCGTGTTGCAAAATAATCATTCCCTAGAGGGCATTTCTTCTTTACGATGATTGAGTAGAGTTTGGTGCACTTAATTACTCTTTTATAAACAGTAATAGGCTGGATGAGTAAATAAAAGCTTTTGCGAGGAAGTGTTTCTGTTTACAGCTCCCATGAGGTGCGTTGGATACTTTTTATTTCAGAAGATTTAATGAGTTTCCAAAATAGCTAGTGTTCTGCACAATTGTTTCTCCCTGCTTTCATTGATGCTTAAGCACTGAATGAATGGAGAGAGTGTGTAATGGCTAATTGAGTGATCTAATACTCCTCCCTTGATGATGACTGGTGATTATTAATAGGATTCAATGTGACATGTGAACACAGTAGATATTCATGAATCATCTGTTTTGCAATAGCTGAGAAATTTATGTAGAGAACCGTTTTGAGATGAGATGGGTGGCGACCAGGCGATTGGAAGGTGGGGGGGAGAGTAGTAATGCAAGAACTGAATGAAATAAATGAGCAGAAAGTCCATGTTTCTCAATTCCAGGATAATTGTAGGAGCCTGCTGGGCATACTCTAGAGGGGAGGGGGGGGGGGGGGGAGAGAAGGAGTGTGTTTGGGGGGGGGGGGGGGGGTGGTCATGGTGGCTGGAGGTGGGGGGGGGGGAGTGTCAATGTTTTTAGAGTTTGAATTTGTTGGCGATAGAGTTCACTGGGGTATATTTCCCAAAATAATCCAAAATATTATCTTGACATGTTGTGGACAAAATGAATGTTCTCTTGGCATGTAACTACATGAGATTGCTGATGTTAATTTATTGAAACTGATCCGTGCGAATCGATATTTGACCATTTTCATATTTTCCATTCTGTTGCACTCTGGGATGTTCAGCGTTACATTTGTTGACTTATTGCTGAAAACACTGGGTACCTCTACCTGCAATGATCGCATTTGCATGTCTGAAAACTTATCACTAAGTTGCTCGCTTTGAACTTGATTTGTACATGGACAAACTGTTTCTCTGTAAATGGAGAGAAAACTCAATATGCATTAGGAGAAAAGTATGAATGTGTGTGTTAAGCATTTTCTAAACTCAAATTAGTATTAGTCATAATGCTATTACTAAAGATAGATTGCATCACACATATCTATTGAATGAAAGACCTGCTAGATAAGTGCGGGTGTCAGGGGTTATGGGGCGAAGGCAGGAGAATGGGGTTGAGAAGGAAAGATAAATCAGCTGTGATTGAATGGCAGAGTAGACTTGATGGGCCAAATGGCCTTATTTTGCTCCTATCACTTATTAACGTATCATGTGGGGTATGAGTGTTGATACTTTGCCTACCCTTCCTTTGTAAGGGTTACCGGTACATTTGTTCTAACCTATTCAGGAATTAAAGCCATAGAAATTGTCCATTTGGACCAGGAATGATTAAGTGCCTCCTGCAACAATTCTTCAGCCCATGTTAATATGTTTGGCTGCTGCAGAGGGCCCCACTTCGGTCTCATGTTTGTGTGTGTGTGTTGAATTCGCACTACGATGCATTTCCCTGTGAACTGCACGCTCTACGGATAGATGACACCAAATGAAATGGCAGAAAAACTACAAAACCCAACACCTTGTCCTTTGTTTCTCCTAGGGTTATGAGATCCACATGTTCGATCATAAGACCAATACAACGGTATGCCTTGGCAATACAACGGAAAACATCTTCAGGATTTCTGATCTAAAGTTTGGCCACAACTACACATTTACTGTACAGGCTAGATGCTTGTACAATGGACAGATTTGTGGTGCTCCTGCTACTCTGCTCTATGATGAACTTGGCAATGGTGAGGTCAAGAAAATGTGATAATTAGTGCACAGAACACAAGTAATTCGTGGTTAATAATGAACACAATACTTGGCTTTGCTACTGTAATTACTACATGCATACTTCTCCATTATTTGCTTTGTCAAAGTACCAAAGAATGGTCAATTATGCTATTGTTCATCAAAGATAAAGCAGTGCATAAATTACACCAGCACAAATACATGTCATGATTTCAATGTATTTTTAGAAGGTTTTTTGACCCAGAAATCATTTTAATTTTTAATCTGTGGTAAGATTTTTTTTTGTTTTCTTCTTTTCATTCTGCTTTGCTGGTACAGTCTGCAGATAGTTTAGTTTAGAGATACAGCGCGGAAACAGGCCCTTTGGCCCACCGGGTCTGCGCCGACCAGCGATCCCCGCACATTAACTCTATCCTACATCCACTAGGGACATTTTTTACATTTACCAAGCCAATTAACCTACAAACCTGTACGTCTTTGGAGATTGCTCTTCAGTTTGATTTGTAGTCATCGTTGGACTTTTTCCCCTCTACTTTTTAGGTATGGTCATTAGTTCCAAAGTTATTAGAACTTTAAAGCTGTGTTAGGAGTGTAGGGCAATATTAAAATTGAGTTTACTTTTAGTCCTTGGAACTTGCCTGCAGTTTAAGATTTTTTTAAAGATACTGTATTTCATTTCCCTGTGTACAAGCACATGAGCAGTGGCATAAAACCAGGGGCTGGCTTGTGCCCTGTTTGGTTTACTACTGCGTATACCTGTCTTTACCAAGGGTGGATATGGAGAGGTGAAGGAACAATGAGGGCTGTTTGCATTAGGCTATGGGTGACAAAGTGTAGACTCCCTGCTTCAGAAAACCCTGATAGACCTTGGCAGAAGGCAAATTGAAACGGGCACTTTGATTTCTGTCAAAGTTTTAAAGCCTCTGACCTTCGGAGACTTCAAACCGAGCTAAAACTGAAGTTAAAGGAGAGGTAAATGATTAAAAATAGTGTTTCTTCCCTGTGTCTGCGTGGGTTTTCTCCGGGTGTTCTGGTTTCCTTCCACACTACAAAGGCGTACAAATTTGTATGTTAATTGGCTTTGGTAAAAACTGTAAATTGTTCCTAGTTGTGTGGGATAGTGCAAGTGTATGGGGTGATCACTGGTCGGCACGGACTCGATGGGCAGAAGAGCCTGTCTCCACTCTGTATCTCCAAAGTCTAAATCCTCACACTTCTCAGCTGGAGGGCTGGAATCCTCATTGCACATCTTGCACAGTTTCATTGTGGTGTAGGAATTGAGTAACTTTGGAAGTCCAAGCGAAGCTGAACTCTGTTACCGTGGAGCTATAGAGTAGAACTAGTGCACATTGCCAAACACTTATCCATGGTTTACTGAAGTTTCTTTTAATTTTTTGCGGATCTGGGCATCACTGTTAAGGCAAACATTTATTGTGCATTCCTAATTAACTTTGCCAAGATTATAGTAACCTGCCCCCCTGAGCTGAGATTGTTCCATTGGCAGAGCTACTCCCATAATACTGTCACTTATACGGATTGCAGTCAAGATTTGAAGACCTGGTGCTGATGGATTAGGTTTTGGCCATGATCATTTGTTAGAGAGATTTTCGGGATAAGTAAGGCTAGCCAAATTAAAATATATATAATTCT
Source organism: Okamejei kenojei (assembly GCA_035221665.1). NCBI lineage: Eukaryota > Metazoa > Chordata > Chondrichthyes > Rajiformes > Rajidae > Okamejei > Okamejei kenojei. Next base: position 35,399,706 of record CM069159.1, on the reverse strand, counting down.
GATAACCCCAGAAAGAGCCTGTATTTTTGATTGTTTGGTGCATATGCAGTTCTCCACGTCAGCAATGCTATTCCCATTTTGTCTGCAAATGGAAATGATGTTCAATAAAGTTCCAAACTTTAAAAGGGATCTGGAGCCTTTGAGAAATTCTATAGGCAGCATATGTTTTATTTTGTTCAAATGAGGAGTATTTTGGCCCCTTTAAAGTTTTACTTTAACAGGTAATTAGTTAAGAATTTTGGTGTCAAGCCAAGATTTAGTGCATGCAGTTAATGCTGTTTCTCATTAACAATTTGTAAAAAATTTGTGGATGGTCTCAGACTCACAACAGCAAACTCTATCTATCAAGGTAGAGGAACAAAAGGTTTCTGGGTGCTTGTAATCTGTATAGTGCATTATTTTTAAATAAAAGTATACTTTTCAGGCATTACAGAATCATTAAAACAAGGTCGGGTAGAGGAAATAAATATTGCAAATGATCAGCTGGCCGTCATTTAAGGTCGAGTGATTTTGTTACTTCTGGGATGCCAGGATTGGTTTGTCTTTTGCTCCCAGAATTTGCAGAATGTTCTGCTTTTCTTGTATCACTTGGTTTTGTTGTTGATGGGACCACTTAGTTAACAATCTGCAAGTGATCCACACTTGGATTTGAACTCCTCTGTCTCTCGATTGGAATAGCCAGCGTTAATTAACTTTTGGTTTGCTTGTCTTTCTCCCAAGCGGTAGATCGATCTTCTTCAAGAAGTCCCAAGTCCACCGATGTAGCGGCCATCGTGGTGCCAGTGATGTTCTTGCTGCTGGTCGTGCTGGGCATCGGCTTTGTCATGCTATATGTTCGGCATCGAAGGCTTCAGAACAGCTTTACAGCCTTTGCCAACAGCCACTATAATTCTCGATTAGGCTCTGCCGTGTTTTCCTCAGCTGACGAGCTAGGTAAGAGTTTGCTCAGCATGCATAGAAAAGCTGTTACTTGGGTATTACTTATAACTTCATCCTGCAGACTTAAAGCCCTGTCCCACCGTACAAGTTAATTCCAAGAGTTCTCCCGAGTTTGCCCTGATTCGAACTTCGGAGATTTACGGTAATGGCCACTCATCGGTACTCGGGGCTCTCGTGGACATTTTTCATCATGGTGAAAAATCTTCACGCGTCTTCCCGTGCTTACCTGCCGTTAGCGAGTCTTCCCGAGTACCTGCCGTTAGCGCTAAGAGACATCACCGAGCTCCGACATATGCTGCGTTCATTCTCCGTGCTTACCACGAGTTTGATTTTTTTTAAACTCGGGAGAGCTCTTGGAATGAACTCGCACGGTGGGACAAGGCTTTATAATGTCACCAAATCCTCAACCAGGACCCTTGCGTTATTACACACAAATGCTGGGGTAACTCGGTGGGGACAGGCAACATCTCTGGATAGAAGGAATGGGTGATGTTATTAAGAAATACTTAATATTACCGAGGCATTTTACTGGAAAACTAGCGTGTGCTTTTCTGTTCAATAACAAAATCTTTACTCGTTTTCCTTTTAAGGATATAAGGAAGCAATGACACGCACCTAAAAGTAATGTGGCGGTTATAGTCAATCCATTGGTTTTCTGCAAGTTGTATTTCTGTGTTCAACTCCATTTTACTAGAGCCATTCATTGAAATTGAGAAAAGCCTCCTACACTATGTTCAAAATGCACCTTAAATGATGTAAAAATATTTGAGGTGTCATTTGTTTGAAAATGGAACATTACCAATAATGATTGTATTGGTACTTCCTGGATTCAGGACGTCCTCTAATTGTAGTGTGGATTTCAGAAAATAGATTTTTCAGTTTTCATGTAGATCAGTTTCCGTTCACTGAATGACTGCTGATCACCTTCTGGTTCTCCTTTAGGTGACGACGAAGATGCTCCCTTGATTAATGGTTTTTCAGATGATGTACCAATGGTAATTGCATGAAGACCTTGCTGCAAACGAGAGGTTAAAGAATTCTTCTCGGACGTCTTGGCAGCAGGAAGAGAAATCTTTAAAAAAAATGCACTTTTCTGAGTTGCATTACATTATTTTTATATGGACCAAAAATTAGACTTTATTGTAATGCGCTGTGATATTTGGATAAGATGGCACGGTGTGTGGTGCAGCCCTAGTCCCTGACTGTAGGCTTTTGCACAGCTCTGCTTGTGTTCTTTGTCTGCAGGCAACTCTTACTTTTCAGGTTATGTGCTTGGTGGATGTTAATGGTTGCAACCCCTCTTTCTGGTGGTCTCTAAATTAGACTGATTTATCAGTAGAAAGTTAAATCACATTTCAATACTATTTTCTATAGTCATGGCTTAATAAAAATTACGATAAAACAGTTAATCAAAAGATTATAAGACAACTTATCATGATACCACATCAAATTAGTTTGTTAAATCATGTATTGAAGTGTGGCAATTTCTTATCTCATAATTTTGCAACAAAAAAAATTCTGTTTATAGTGAAATATTTCAATTAGTGCAATTAATACTTTCACTACTTGTGTCGCTGTTTTAAAATGTCCATTTAAAAAAAATCAAAAATAATCTACTTTTTATTAACAGCGTAATCATGAAATAGGCCGTTGCAATATACTTCATTTCCTCTACAATCTCAATTTGCGTTCTGCCCATATTAAATTAGTTATTTCGGTATGCTCCTTGCGTATTCCTGCATGATACAATTTCACAATCACCTTCATTGAACCTTACAACAATACAAAACAGCAGGAAGTTATTTGGCCGAAGACTGTAGCAGCTTTTGAAAAGACTTGTACAGTTCATTTCATTTGCACAGTCTTTGATCCTTGCTCTGCACGTTTCCACATTCAAGTATTAATCCAATTCCATTTTGAAAGTTTTTATTGAATCTGCTTCCATTTCCCTTTGAATAATGAATTCCAGATCACAACTTGCTGCTTTTTCAGGAAGAATTTATTTTGCCAGTTACTAGAAAGTTACTGAGCAAACGAACGTTCACCGCAGTTTATTTTGTTTCCCAAAGCAGGGTTGTGGCCCTCTATTCCCTCCCCCCCCCCCCCCCCCCCCCCCCCCCACAGATCAGCCTATATTTATCTTGTGTCGTTTTAGTGTGCACATGCCACATGCCCAAGTTGCCTTCATTTAGAATAGTATAAAATGGTCTTATCCCATAATTTAGTTTTTAGGCAGAAAGATTTAATATTCCGAAATCCATTGTCTTTTTTAGGGGGGGGGGGAAGAACCCAGCGGGTGTACTGAAATGTATAAACTGTGATTTTTATTTTCTTTTTAAATCTGTTTTTTTCAGTTTCTTTCTTCATTTACAGAACTACATAGCTGCCAATCTCTTGCCTCATACATAAACTTGATGAGGTTGGCCGAAAGAGTTTTGTTGCTCACTAGAATAAGTGGAAGGGGAAAGGCATTTCTTTGCAAAAAGAACCTTGGTGCCCTTAGTCAATTACAGGGAAGGTACGTTGGCAACCTGGTACCATGCATGCAATTGAGCGGGTGCATTGGAATACCCCATTTACCTTGCAGCTTATACTGAAGTAGACCTGTCTTCCCATTATACTGACTTCACATTTTCAAAAAGTTAGCATTAATTTTGCTTTTGAAACTCGGATGAATTTTTATAAATGTGTGCATCATTTAAATAATTTCGTACCAGATCTCTTGTAAACCAGAATTGTTTAATTGACACATAGATAGGATGAGTGGGACTGCTGCAAATGTACTTCTGCAATGTTGCTCAGTAACTGTGATTGATGTTTTATCAAGAAAGTTTATTTCATTTTACAACTGAAAATTCTCTGCCTTTTCTGTTTTTGGTTCTGGCCAATTTGCTGCATATTTTCAATGTTTCCTACTCTGGATTTTCAGCATCTGCTGTTTTTATTTTTAAAAATTAATTCATCTCATATAATAATGAACCATACACTTCATGCCAGCACCGCATCAACATACTTGGAACCCTGGACTGTAAATTATATTCTGTTCAAGTTTATGAATGATTAATGTATACTTTTTAATTCCCATTTAACTTCCCATTCCCATTTTAAACGTTTTGTTATGGAATCTTGTTAAAGTTGGTAGGTCATGTTTTTGAGCAGAGCACGGGTGGAACTTAATTACTGCACATTCATAATATTAGAGACTGTACTGTGAAGAACAATGCATTAATGGCCTGTCCCACTTACACAATTTTTTTCGGCGACTTGCCGGCACCCGTCACAGTCGCTGCAGGTCTCCGAAAATGTTCAACATATTGAAAATCCAATGGCGACCAGAAAAAGGTACGACTCATTGGGCGACTATTCACGACCATACAGGCGTCACCCCGTGACATGTCGACACGAGACGCCTGTATGGTCGTGAGTATTCGCCCAAAGAGTCTAACCTTTTTCTGGTCACCGCTGGATGTTAAACATGTTGAACATTGTGTAAGTGGTACCGGCCTTTTAGTGATCACTTTGGGACCAAAGGATTGACTTCAGATTAGTTGTTTTGGAGTTTGTTACTGAGATGTGATGGTAGTTTGACCATCAGAAACGGAGTGCAACTTCAAGTTGGAGAATACTGCAAGGCTGCCAGCAATTGCCAATTTTATATTGTTCCTGGTCATGTTTCCAACATAAGATAGAATTCTTTGTCCTTGCTCTCATTGAAGAACATCCAAAAGGGTTTAGATCCCACAACTGGACATACACAAGTTATTTGCAAATTTAACGCAATAGTTATCTGCAGCAACTCTGAGTCTGTTCTGCAAATTCAATAAGATCATGCACGATTCAAAGCACTGTCATTCGTATTTTCAACACTCTTTTACACCAAATTTTAATCGGTTTTGTGTGTCGCTCATGAGCAAAATATCCAATCTTAAACCAAAGGACAGAATCACCCAATATATCTTCCCAATCTTGATGTAGTTAAGCAGGATCCTACGGATTTTAATCGTTTTTAATATTGATGTGTATTCTGAATTATGTATTTGCTAAAAGATTTTGACGTAGATCTAATGCAGGTAATATCACTTTGAATTTCCTCGTAATCCCACAATATGTCATTATGTTTTCATAATTAGATTTGAAACTGGAAATTGGTTCAAATTCTGTTCTGAAGAAGAACCAAAAAATAGGAATTATAATAACAGTTGAGGGCTAAACAGATAACTGCAACAAGATTTTTAAACTATCTAAATGAAGTAATTTAAATTGCCCTAATTAAAATAAATATTTTCACATGTTAATGCTCTTCAAACCTTTTCTCCAAAGAATTCTCCAAAGAAATCCTATTTGTTGTCAAAATGTACTGGATGGCAGAAAGTGCAAAGGAATGCAAATTGATGAAAAAACTCCCTATTGTTACGAGCATTGTGTGTTAACACACTTTTTAAAGTGAAATATGACACATTCTAGTAAGGATAGGATATCTGCCTGTATTGTTATGTGTTACGTTGCTAAATATGAAAGTCTTGCTTAACAAAATGTATATTTCACATTTTGCTGATCAATTTAAACAAGTATCCATCCATGAGACCATTTTTAGACACTTTTCTAAATTTGTCCTTTTTTCAAAAAGTGTCAAAGTGTACGCCTGCATGGTACAAACTTGGAGCCTAGTTTGCAATCCTCCTGTATGATTATGTTGAACTTGATCAGAATCCATGTGACATTTTGAAGGGAAAAGTGAATGTTATTAAATAATAATGTTTACCCTCCACTATCTTTCTAGTTGGAAAATCCATCACATGATTCTTGGCAATCTGCTGTCTTGGAGAAGTGTCACTGTTTGGTAGTAATGTGATTCCGTGTTAAAGTGAAGCCTTTCTTAAAATTAATCAATATTTTTTGCATTTTATTTAAGTCACATGAATGTACTATTTTACTGCTTGGACACTAGAGTGAAAATGTCCAGCAGGGCTGCTTATTTTTAATATATGGTACTACTTTGTTTTAATTTTACTGTGTTTTCATTTAATTTCTTGCCTTAAAACTGGATTGTTCTTTTCTGTACAAGAAAATGCTTAAAAGCCTTTAAATCATCCAGCCGCATCTGCCTTACTGAGCAAATCTTAAGTGTCTGTTTTTGTGCATCAGCCTTTAATAATTTCTCCCACCCCCATTCCCCATTGCACATCAAGATACACATGCTCCACTCTTGTTCAGCCAGCACCTATGAGGACACATTGTGGTTCCAGTGTACTATGAAAATATTTGATCGCTTTTAACTTGTAGAGAAAGAAAATGCATATCAAATTCCAAAGTCGCAGATTGGACAATGCACAGTGTACAATAGTGGGTGTTTTTGTATAAATGGAGAATATGTTTTTAAAAAAAGTGTAAATTTTGGGAAAATAATGCTGTGGATCTATTTTTTATGTTGGGTAGCAATTAGCAATCATTGAAAGCACAGTAGATGGTTTGCATGGGGATGCAGAGAGTTCCTCTGTCTAGAACAGTATAAATCATGTCTCGCATTTATGTTCCATGTCTTTGGACACAAAATATTACAAGACAAATCTTGAATTGAGCATAGTTGTGCCAGAAACCGTCAAAATGTGTGGTACTGAAGATGCTCCGATTCAGATTGTTCACGCTGTGTTTTGATTTACAGCCTGTTGTGATGTGAGACTTTGCACTAATCGAATAATGGGTGAATTGTATGACCGACCTCTGATTCTTTAATCAACTATTGATGTACACTTTTGGAAGGGGTGCAATGTGCTTTAAATGTGGATTTATTTCACCTAATAAATTTTACTTGGATCAAGATTTTCTCAGTTTTAACTGATTCTTCAACCACAGGTAATATATGTCATATAAGACCCTTTAAATTATTTGCTTACAACTTTTATTTCCACAATTCTTAATTTTTCCTCCATTCCTATGAACTTTAACACATGGGCAATAATTTAGTACGCACACATTGTTTTGGAAGAGTGGTTACCTACATCACTCTAGCACAATCACTGTTCACTTGGCGATATTCAGTGGAAACGACGGCGAATGCAATCCTTTTCCCTCACGTCCACTGATCCCAAGTTGATCAACATTTTGTATCAAACTATCCTCTTATTATGATACTAGTGTGGGCAGTTAAGTGGTAAGTTAACCTGCTCCTATGTTGTTTAAGATTAATAGAGACAGTTTAGATCTCTGTTTAAACTCTCTCTCCTTAAATAGATTTTGGAGAAAGGAGTAAAAGCGTTCGGCACAAGCTCAGTTTGCATAAATTATCTTTCTGTAACTTTAATTCAATTAGCCCTTCATTCTTTCCGACATAGCTTTGAGTTTGAATGAAGTATTAGACTCTTTGATTATTTTTAAACCAAATAGTGTTTCTTTTACAACGTTCGGCTGAGATCAAGGTACTTTGAATATCCATTGTGAGCAATTCAAAAGCTAGAATTTTAAACTTCCTACGATTTAAAGTATAGAACATGAGACAGTGCAGCACGGGAACAGATCCTTTGTCCTATAATGTCTGTGCTTTGTCCTATAATATGAGGTTAAATTAAACAAGTCTCTGACAGTGTGTGATCTACATCTTCCCATCGCTGTGTCTCCGTGTGCCAATATATGTCTATAGGTCCCACATGATGTGATGTGCTATCAGGTCTTCCCTCTACCTCTAACGCTTCAGAGAAAAACAGTTTTTTGTGGAAAACTGCGCAAAGTTAATCACAATTCTGATGATTAATTTATTTTCCAAATTTATGCTTCTCCTAAATCCAAATACTCAATCTAAACTTAAAGTGGGAAGAACCCTAAATTTTGCAATTTCATGAAATAACCAAAATTGGATGTCACGTTCTTACTCGTGTTTCTAAACAAAACACACCTGGTTTATACTTTTCTTTGCAAATTTATGGTGAATAATTAAAACATAAAGGGATTCTAGACACACGAAACTCCAGATGCAGATTGACAAAAGAAGACACAAAGTGGCTCAGTATGTCAGGCAGCATCTCTGGAGAACATGGATAAGTGACATTTTGGATCAGGTTCTTTCTTGAGACTGATTGTAGTGGAGGGGAGGATGGGGGAAGTTGGAAGAGAGGTGGAGGCAGGGCAATTTCTACCTTTCCCTATCTCCCCCCACCCCTTTCCACCCATGATCTTATTTTGTCTTTTCATCTCTGGCCTTTCACTGTGCCAGGCTCTGTGCTGCCAGAGTTCTCCTCCCCTACTACAATCAGTCTTAAGAAGGGTTCGGACTCAAAAGATTCAAACACTGGGTCCAGACTAAATGTATCCCAGGCTATTAAGAGAAAAAAAAACAAAGGCACCATGATTTTCCATTCCGCTCTGAATACCGATGTGCTAGGGAATTATTAAGATGTTTGAAATCAGGGACATCAGAATTAAAAGGTTACTTAATTTTACTAGGGTTATGGATAAATTATTGCAGATAATTACCCTTTAGGAAAGCATCAATTAATCAATGCACTCAGCATTGATTAGTTAATTTGTCAAGCTAACAATTAAATGTGTTTGCAGATCTTTGTGCCTTTGACATGTTCTATTAGAATATCAAAATAGGGTCACTGTTTAAAGACAAGAGCAAGTTGCCGCGACAGATGAAATATAGTTTTCTTTTCTCTGATGGTCATGAGTGTTTGAAATCTTTTTTTTCCTCAAAGGACAGTGGGAGTAGTCCTTAAATATTTTTAAGGCTAAGTAATAGAAATTCCTGATAAGCCAAGGGAATGAAAGATGACAGAGGATAAAGGTGAAGAAAGCTAATGGCATGTTGGCCTTCATTGCGAGAGGATTTGACTTTAGGAGTAAGGAGGTCCTACTGCAGTTGTACAGGGCACTAGTGAGACCGCTAGTATTGTGTGCAATTTTGGTCTCCTAATTTGAGGAAGGACATTATTGCTTTTGAGGGATTGCAGCGTAGGTTCACCAGGTTAATTCCCGGGATGGCGGGACTGACATATGATGAAAGAATGGTTCGACTGGGCTTGTATTCACTGGAATTTAGAAGAATGAGAGGGGATCTTATAGAAACATGTAAAATTCTGAAGGGATTAGGCAGGATAGATGCAGGAAAAATGTTCCCCATATTGGGGGAGTCCAGAACCAGGGGTCACAGTTTAAGAATAAGGGATAGGCCATTTAGCACTGAGATGAGGAAAAACATTTTCACCCAGAGAGTTGTGAATCTGTGGAATTCTCTGCCACAGAAGGCAGCGGAGGCCAATTCACTGGATGTTTTCAAGAGAGAGTTAGATTTAGCTCTAGGGCTAAAGGAATCAAGGGATATGGGGGAAAAAGCAGGAACGGGGTACTGATTTTAATAGATCAGCCATGATCATATTGAATGGCATTGCTGACTCGGCGCCTATCTTATATTTCTATGTTTCTATGGGGAGAAGGCAGGAGAATGGGGTTAAGAGGGAAAGATAGATCAGCCACGATTGAATGGCGGAGTAGACTTGAAGGGCTGAATGGCCTAATTCTGCTTCTAGAACTTATGATGTTGATGGATACCTTCTTAATGCAGTTGTAGAATGCAACCCGAGCACAACCACCCCAATCTAACTGATGAAAAATTATTTTTTTTATCATGCAAGACATAACATTCCCATATCTGATTATGTCTGAAGAAGGGTCCCAACGCGAGACGTCACCTATCCATGTTCTTCACAAATGCTGCCTGGCCCGCTGAGTCACTCTGGCACTTAGTGTCTGTTTGTAAACCACCATCTGTGGTTCCTTGTTACCACATTTCCTTGTCTTTGTTTCTTTTTCACTTCAGAATGTGTATATACCTTGTTATGAAATATAATGAACATTTTATGTGGGTGGATTTGTTGTAAATGTTTTAATGTGTTTTGCTAGAACGAGAGCGTAGGTCAGTGAAATGAGTAAACTCAGGCAGCCCAGTTGTTTTGTAACACTGAGGAATAATATCCCGATTCACCCTCATCTGCCAAGTAAATCCACAGTTGGAAACACGATATTTCTCCTATTTACTTGCAGCCTTTGATGGGCATTCCTTGCTCTCTCCCCACTAACGCCACATTTCGAAGATCAAGATAACAAATATTTATATTTAACCATTTTGAAACAGATTATGGTTTGCTACTGTGACGTCTGACATTACACAGATGTGGCAACATTTAAGAAACTGGTCACTACAAACTGTTTGATTAATATTCCACTTGCCAATTCTGCCTTTTTGCGTTTTTTTAATTGCCATTGGTAAGCATGGCTTTGAGCCGAAATATTGTTTCTCTTTGTAAGGATCTGTATAGCTTACCTTTAGTTTAGAGATACAGTGTGGAAGCAGGCCCTTAAGTCCACTGTACACTAGTTCTATGCTACACACTAGGGACAATTTGTCCCATTTTGAGTAGTTCAAACAATTTTTTGTCTTGCCAATTTAAAAGATTGTTGGCAATTTCTTCTCTGTAACTTGATTTTACGATGGGGAAATATTGCTGGGATTAAGAGTTAAATTATGAGGCTATGAATTGATTGAGTTTACATTCCTAACTACGGTGCTTCTGATAGCAGGGTAGATGCCATGGAAGAAATCCATTCTGGAGAAGATTGTTAAGAAATTGCAATATTTAGATAGGACTGAGACTATCTGAAGCAATGTTAGTGAAAACTTGTCACAAGCTAATGAAAATATGTCATCAAACCGAGACTGAAAGATGTTCTGTGAGTATAAAAGACCGTAGCCCGAATGAAAACCCAGCCGTGATCTAATGAAATAATGGAGGGTAATCGAGAACCTGGATGATTATGAGTGCTTCTTTTGTCTGGGATTAATTGGGACCAGACTGCCCTTTGTCTCACTCTCCTCGAACATCCTGACCACTCTCCCCCCACCCTCCGTGATCCCTCACTGCCAGGTTGTTAAAGGTTTTGTTCCATAGGTCAATGATCCCATTACTTACCAGTTCCAGAATGTCTGATGTTTGAACTTTGACGAGTCCAACCCAGATGCTTTTGTGTGATAGTAGAAACCATTGATCCAAATGATGCATAAAAACACTCTTAAATGTTCATTGACAAATCATTTTGACACCTCTGCAGCCAGTCTATCACATAACGTGTAGGAAGGAACTGCAGATGCTGGTTTATATTGAAGATAGACATAAAATGCTGGAGTAACTCAGCGGGACAGGCAGCGTCTGTGGAGCGAAGGAGTGGGTGGTGTTTCGGGTTGAGACCTTTCTTCAGACTCGCATTATGTTGGCAAAAACTCAAACTGTTAGAGTAACTCAGCAGGCCAGACAGCATCTGGGGAGGGAAATAGGCAGAGGATGTTTTTTCAGATTGTTTTCCTTCTTGAGAAATAAGGGCCTGTCCCACTTAGGCGATTTCTTTCGGTGACAGTTGTAGCAGTCCCGTTCCCCCCCCCCCCCCCCCCCCTCCACATGGCAATGTCTACGACAAGCTACGACAACCTGCCACCTAGTCGACATCAAGCTACGGCAAGCTACCGACAACCGGCGACCCATTAGGACGTCCACCTACGACCACACCACACAGGCGACAACCAAAGTCAACCTACGTCCACCCGCGACAAGCTACAGCAAACAACGAGCCTGTCGGCGACAACTGTCGGAGACCATTCAACCCAGATGTCTGTACAGCAAAGTACTAGTTAGGTTATCTCCTGTCCCTGGCTCTTCTCCTTTTCTCCATGTAATTGTCCAATGACATTTTAGACAACACTGAATCTATATTTACTACCAATCTATATTTACCGTCTGAGGAAAAAAACTGTTAATCTTGGACCTAGACAAAAAATGCTGGAAAAGCTCAGCGGGTGAGGCAGCATCTAAGGGGAAAAGGAGTAGTTGACGTTTCGGGTCGAGACCCTTCTTCAGACCTACTCCTTTTCTCCATAGATGCTGCCTCACCCGCTGAGTTTCTCCAACATTTTTTGTCTACTTTCGATTTTTTTTCAGCATCTGCAGTTCCTTCTTAAACATTAATCTTGGACCTTATGTGCGTGTCCACTGGTTATTGATCCTCCAATCACCAGAAACAGTCTTTCTTTACAACGCATCATTGCCCGGAATTATACACGACTCCTAACTTTGTTATTAAACTTCCCAGTGTTCGCACTCTTGCCTCTAGTAAGCCATGGATTCCATTTGTCTTATTAATTGCATGATAAATATGTCTGCTGCCTTCAAAGATTCATGTACAATACTGTGTAGGAAGGAACTGCAGATGCTGGTTTCCACCCATCAACTGCACTACTCTAACGGATATTCATTACCACTCCAATTTTGATTCCTTTGCCAGTTTTGTACCCATGTAGCTGATGCCCATATTAAGTCTCAAATTACCCGGTGAAGTGTGGGAAGAACCAAAGATAAATTAATTTAAAAGATTTTACTTTAAACATCCAACAGGTGGCAGTATGTGCACTGCTTCTGCAACATTACAGTCCAAACTTAATGCGTAATTAAAATTTATCAACTCATCCCAACTCGACACCATTTAAAATGATGGTGGTAGACTTCGAAAGTTAATTTTTAATGGGCTTCTGATATTCCCACCTATCTCAAATCCACCTTCTTTCCTATTTCTGCATCATATTTTTAAAATTGCAATCTCATTTCAAGTAACTCGAAGCAATCAGTCATCCCAGAACTGCCACCTTTCAAGGTTTAAAACGTGCATTGACCTAAAATATAAGGGAAGGCGGTAGTTTAGGATGTCCTGGTTAAGGTGGATGTTGGTCATTAAGCAATATTAATAACAAGTTGGAAAGTGGTTTTATACAGCCTGGAGGCAGTTATTTGATATCCTCTTGAAATCGGAACAAAGAAACCTCACAGTGATAGATATAATTGTAAAGATAAAACCAGCAGTGCCAGTTTTCTTCCAGGAAGATGTGAGGCATTGGCCACCCCAGCCACTAATGCAACATTTTAAAATGTGTTTCTCTATCTGCTGTGCCAAGGGAGGAATCTTTTGGACATCGTTCCATTGTTCCTCGTCAGTCAGTAGGCAAGTATTAAGGATTGAGAAGCAAATGTTATTTAGATAGAATCATACAGTGTGGCCACAGGCCCTTCGGCCCAACTTGCCAACACTGACCAACATGCCCCTTCCATCTACATTAGTCCCCCTGCCTGCGTTTGGCCCGCATCCCTCTAAACCTGTCCTATCCATGTACCTGTCCAATTGCTTCTAAAAACGTTGCAAAGTTTCCCTGCCTCAACCACCTCCTCCGGCAGCTCGTTCCATACACCCACCTCCCCTTTGTGTGAAATATACAAACTGAGAAAAAAGATACACTCGATGCACCTGCAACTTTCCAAGTGTTCGCTATATTGAAGGGTGAGGTTATGTGTTGTAGTTATAAAGGGAGAACCTTTTCCTCCTAAATAATCCTGCAAGGTCTCTGTATACTAAGATGGTGCCCAACCCAGGTGACTATTTGCATGCAAGCTACAGAAGCAGATCTACAATCACATATTACAAATGCCCCACACTCATAAATCTCTACTCTAAATCTGCAGTCTCCCTTTGATCTGGTATTTTGTTGGTTCACATGCCTAATCAATGGTGTTTTATCATTGATAATTTATTATTATTAATGTTTAGTGTTTTCTGAGTCATTCGTAACTGTCATTTTATGTCATGTTACTTGTGGGTGCAGCGCCAAGGCAAATTCCTTGTATGTGAATACTTGGCCAATAAACTTACTACAGTAACGTTTCTTTAACTATAATACCCTCGGACTATCCTTGATCAGACTTTGTTGGCTTTACCTTGCACTAAACGTTATTTCCTGATCATGTATGTATACATTGTAAATGTCTCGATTGTAATCATGTATTGTCTTTCCGCTGACTGGATAGCACGCAACAAAAGCCTTTCACTGTACCTCGGTACACGGGACAATAAACTGAGTTGAACATTCACTATAACCTCCTCCAGTTCAACATTCAACCTCCTCTCTATCATCTCGGGCTCTTCTTCCCCAAGAACCTTCTCCTCTAAACAGCAACCAGCGGGGCATGCGTTTACGCAGTGCGCTGAAGTGACTTTGCTGGAGTGCAAAGAGACAGAAATTAGCAGCAAGTCGAGGAAAGGGTGTTTAGTTAATGTGGTCGTGTTGGACAAGGTTCTTAAAGGAGAAGAGGGAGGTGTGGAACAATTTAGAAATTCTAGATGTCGCAAAGAGACGTCCTTCATCCAAGGTATTCATACATCTGGTTTAAACCCAAATTGCCACCATTGCTGAGGAAATTAATATGTCCTTCAGATTGCAAACTCTGTTTATTGACGCCATCCCAGTTGGTCACTAAACCTGACACATCTCCGGTTCTGCGCACGTTCAGTGTAAAGGAAGAGGGGAATGGAGGAATTGGTGGGTGGACAATTCTGAGATTTACAAGGCTGGAGAAATGTTTCTTGGATCTTCTCTTTGCAATCCCACATTCTCCATAAATGTTCTCATATTAGTGTCAATTGTATTATTAGACACCATTTTCAACAACGGACGTAAGGGGTATTAAGCTACAAGAAGTACCAGGAATGCCAGGAAAAATGTTATCAAAACTGTCAGGACGGTACAGTGGCCCAGCAGTAAGCTACAACCTCCCATTGCCAGAGACCCGGTTTCAATCCTGACTACGAGCACTGTACAGAGCTTGTACCTTCTCCCTGGGACCACGTGGGTTTTCTCCAGGTGCTCCGATTTCCTCCCAAATTCCAAGACTTACAGGTTTGTTGGTCGATTGGCTTCCCTAAGTTATTTGTGGTGTAGGTAGAACTAATGGATAGAAGGAATGTACAGTATCTGTGATCGCTGGTCAGCGTGGATTAGGTGGGCCAAATGGCCTGTTTCCATGCTGTATCTCAAAGTCAGCTAAAATTGTGAAAGTGATGAATGAATAATAGCCAATTATCAAGAGATACAGAGAGTATTGTAATGAACTATAAGGAAAGGACAGATGGTAAATATAAACTCCACATTTTTTAAATTTTGTTGATCATCCATTGAAATTGTGGATTTTCAATTTGTTGATCAGTTCTGTCCATGGACAATCTTGGACAATTTTTACATTTACCAAGCCAATTAACCTACAAACCTGTCCGTCTTTGGAATGTATCTAAGATTGTTGTGTTTATCAATTGAGAAGATGGAATTGAAGTCAAGGACCAACTATAATCATTTGGTGTAAATCAGCGCTAGCAGTTCCCTCCTACACTTATCAATTAAAATAGTTTCCCAAGCCACCTGGACAAGTGAGAAGAGGATTGGCCAAATAATTTGGTTTTAAGCCACTATTTGAAGGAGAGGGAGATATATTAGCAACAATTTGGTGTAAGAACACCATGCCAATGTTAACGTGATGTGAGGCTGAAGGGATGTGAATTGGTGGATCACAGATATCACAGAAGATATTGTACTGGACAATAAGTCTTGGCGTCCATGTGGAATTTGAATGTCACCAAGAGGCAGTAAGTAAATGAGAATCAGACAGACTGCAAGGTTAGCTCTTTGATCAGGTGTGTCAAGCTCAATGGCCTGCCCTTGTATATTTGGACATGGCTTTCAATCTTCAAGAGTTGTTTCAATAACCCTTGTAGTTTTCTAATCCTCCCTCTCTTCATCTTCCCTGTTTGAAGTCCAGAGTCCTCTTTTGTAAGTGAAGAGCCCCATATAATTCTGCGTCTTTAAAGATTGCACATGGCCTTTACAGATGAGCCCCTTTCACCTGCACTCTGGCTTATAATTTTCTGACTGCATTCCTGGCATTTCACTAGATGAAGCATGGAATGAGAGGACTTGGCTATAACATGCTAGGATGGCACGGTGGCGCAGCAGTAGAGTTACTGCCTTGATACCCAGGTTCGATCTCGACTACAGGTGCTGTCTGTATGGAGTTTGTACGTCCTCCCCGTGACCTGTGTGGGTTTTCTCCGAGAACTTTGGTTTCCTCCTACACTCCAAAGACGTACAGGTTTGTAGGTTAATTGGGTTTGTATAATTGGTATAAGTATAAATTGTCCCTAGTGTGTGAGGGTTTGTGTTAATGTGCGGGGATTGCTGGGCTGAAGGGCCTATTTCCACACTATCTCTAAACTATAGTAAACTAAATCTCATTAATCAATATGTTTGACAATGAAGAGTTAATGGGGAGAAAAGGAGTGCCATTTCTTTTCACAGAGGAAGGGGCACCACAATATTAAACTTAATAACAGCATTAGTTGAGATAGTCCAAAGAGGGAAAGGAATTTATTTCAGCAGTAAAAATAATTCCGAAAGGAAGAATTAGCATTTGTATAATATGAACTTAGCGCATCTTAAAACACTTTACTTGTTGCTATTATCTACAGTTAGTAAATATGTATTTATTAAGTCATTTTGAAAGGTGGCCCCAACATTGGCACAACTTGCCCACACCGACCATCATGTCCGATCTACACCAGTCACACCTGCCTGCGTGTGGCCCATATCCCTCTAAACCTGTCCTATCCATGCACCTGTCTAATTGTTTCTTAACATTCCAATGGTTACTGCCTTAACTACCTCTACGAGCAGCTCGTTCCATACACCCACCGCCCTCTGTGTGAAAAACGTATCCCCCAAATTCCTATTAGATCTTTTCCACTTCACCTTAAACTTATGTCCTCTGATTCTCAACTTTCCTACTCTGAGCGGAAGACTCTACGCATCTAATCTACCTGATCTATTCCTCTTATGATTTGATACGCCTCTATAAGGCAAGTGAAGCCGTATAGCTTCTTTACCACCTTGTCCACTTGTGTTGTCATCTTCAGGGAGTTAAGGTCATGTACTCCCAGATCCCACAACATGGTCCCAATGTTCCTGACATCCACTGAATCCTTCCCCTTGCCATTAGACTTGCCAAAGTCTAGTTCTGCACAGTAGACATTTGCCCTGAATGGGTGCAATCTTGCACAGGAGGTTTCTGTGTTTACTTCCTCAGTTTCCACAAACTAATGTCTCCAATGTCCTTGCTTCACTGTGAATTCACAGTGAGTGGCATACATTCGCAGGTTGTTCTGCCCACAGACATGTCGCTAAATCATTCAGCATGGTCAAAAGTCTAGGGCGTGTTCGGTGTGGATGTTAGACATTCTACACAAAGCTAGCCGTTGACGGTAAGAATTCATCTGGCACATTTCCGGCGTAACATAATGAGAAGCATTGTAAGGAATAAGCCTTCTGTTTATTCCTTAGTTTAAGACTTCAGTCAAATAGTAACGGGCCTAGCTTATAGTCGGGGGGGGGGGGGGGAGACTTTTAAGGAGATGTGCGGGGCAAGTTTTTTTACATAGAAAGTGGCGGGTGCCTGGAACATACTGCATGGGTGGTGGTGGAAACAGATATGGTAGTGGCATTCAAGAAGCTTTTTAGATAGCCGCTTAAATAAACAGACGCATATGGATCACATGCTGGCTGAAGTGATTAGATTAATTTGGCATCATGTTCAGCACAGGCATCGTGAACTGTAGGGCCTGCTCTATGTTATGTGTTTGTTTTCTCCAATCAGTCATATTTTGCCATCACAGATCATTCATTTCGTAGCTGAGTGAATAAACTCCCAAGTATTAGCAGTTAGATCATTTCTTAAGTCACTTTAAAAACACATCTCTTCATCAGCTCAGTTTCACCTGGTCCATTAAAATTAACACACACACGCACGTACGTACGTATAGGGAGCCAGGCTTAATAACATGAGATGCACGACATGACTCTTCCTTAACTGGAGGTTGTACACACCCTGATCAATCACAATCTCAAGGGATGTCACTAAATACAGATCATCTGGTCATTATGTTACAGTTTGTGAGCCCCCCCCCCACCCAAACACAACAAGAACATCATTTTGGGCCAATGACCTTGCGTTGGGTTCAGATGAAGTATTCTTGACTGGAAACATTAGGTCCGTGATTCTCATTGCAGATGCTATCTGCCCTGTCTAGTATCTCTTCCACTTTCCATTTTTATTACAAATGTGCACCAATTCTAATGTTTTGAATGCCAAGTTGTGTTGTGGATCTTTGTGTGGGCAACTGCACAGACTCAAACTCTGATGCTCCACACAGGTTAGCGTAACTGATTATCCAGGGGCTTCTGCAGACTGGCTCAGCAAATATCCACAGAGAACAGCTGCAATCCAGCTCACAAGACACTTGATCAGAAGGCCAATGAGCAAGTTGTCCCATGGTGGTGCAGCGGTAGAGTTGCTGCCTTACAGTGGCAGAGACCCGTGTTGAATCCTGACTATGGGTGCTGTCTGTACAGAATTTGTACGTTCTCCCTGTGACCGCGTGGGTTTTCTCCAGGTGCTCTGACATCTACCAACATCTCAAAGACGTGCGGGTTTGTAGGTTAATTGGCTTCTGTAAAATTGTAGATTGTCCCTAGGGCCAAATCACCATGGGTTAGTCACCATCATAGTGAGACACAGTTGGAGTATTGTGTGCAGTTTTGGTCCCCTAATTTGAGGAGGGACATATTGAGGGAGTGCAGCGTAGGTTTACAAGATTAATTCCCGGGATGGCGGGACTGTCATATGCTGAGAGAATGGAGCAGCTGGGCTTGTACACTCTGGAGTTTAGAAGGATGAGAGGGATCTCATTGAAACATATAAGATTATTAAGGGCTTGGATATGCTAGAGGCAGGAAACATGTTCCCGATGTTGGGGGAGTCCAGAACCAGGGGCCACAGTTTAAGAATAAGGAGTAAGCCATTTAGAACGGAGACGAGAGAGTGGTGAGTCTGTGGAATTCTCTGCCTCAAAGGGCGGTGGAGGCAGGTTCTCTGGATGCTTTCAAGGAAGAGCTAGATAGGGCTCTTAAAAATAGTGGAGTCAGGGATCTGGGGAGAAGGCAGGAACGGGGTACTGATTGGGGATGATCATCCATGATCACATTGAACGGCTGTGCTGGCTCGAAGGGCCGAATGGCCTCCTCCTGCATCTATTGTCTATCATTCCCAGAAACCTTGCCTTGGCATCTTTGGATGCTGTCGCTATTGAACCGGGGTACAGACAAAAGCTTTTTTGTTGTGTGCTCGGGAAGACTCGCTTGTCAGCAGAAAGATAATACATGATCAAAAACAATCTAGATCTAACCTGGGGTTTAAGAAGGAACTGCAGATGCTGGAAGAATCGAAGGTAGATAAAAATGCTGGAGAAACTCAGAGGGTGAGGCAGCATCAGTGGAGCGAAGGAATAGGCGACGTTTCCGGTCAAGACCCTTCCCGAAGGATAGGTGACGTTTCGTGTTGAGACCCTTGAAGGGTCTCGACCCAAAACATCACCTATTCATTTGCTCCATAGATGCTGCCTCACCCACTGAGTTTCTCCAGCATTTTTATCTACCTTAGATCCTGCCTGGGGTTATGTTGTACATCACAAGTCTACGTCCATTCACTCCTCTTTACCTTCTCTACTAGTTGAATTCCTAACCCGATTAAACTTTCTCGTCAAACGATGTGAACTCTATTTACTGCTCCGTTACGATTGTCTTAATTATCTCGTTATACTTGTAGTTTTCTCATCTGCTGGGGCCTGTCTCGTGTATAGTGGCTGATAGAAGATCACAGCCAATACATCCAATATCTGGGCAGCCGTTTCTTGTCGAATCTGGGGATGCAGACCGTCGCAGCACAACATTTTGCAATGCAATTATTTACATTCCTGGAGCTCGTTCGGTCCTTGGGTACTGCTATTTTAATTATTCTTTCTTCATGGCTACTTTTGTGGTTTGGTCGCTTTTGTTCCCAGTTCAGTTGCGTTTATTGTCACGTGTACTGAGGTACGGTGTAAAGCTTTTGTTGCGTGCTAACCAGTCAGCGGAAAGACAATACATTATTACCATCGAGCCGTCCGCAATGTATAGATACATGCAGTGTATGTTTCCCGCCTAACATATTTTTATTTTTGTTCTCTCTGCAATTGAAAGCTTTATTTCCCATTTCTGATGAAGTAAACTGGAGCTACGACACTCGTCTGGCTTCCGGCTCCACAGGTGCTGCATGGCCTGATGAACAGTATCAGAATATTCCGCCTTAACTTCAGATTTCCAGCATCTGCAATTGTTTTTCATCTGGGTTTTGTTGAACTGATATGATTTGGACAATTTGAAAAGGCAAGTAATCAGGTCCCAAAGGTTAGAGAGTAATTTGCTCTAAACCATTGCATTATGGGCCTGTCCCACGATGCGAGTTCATTCAAGAGCTCTCCTGAGTTTGAAAAAAAATCAAACTCGTGGTAAGCACGGAGAATGAACGTAGCAGGTACGTCGGAGCTCAGGGACGTCTTTTAGCGGCTCATAACGCTAACAGCTGGTACTCGGGAAGACTCGCTAATGGCAGGTCAGCACGGGAAGACTCGTGAAGATTTTTCAACATGATGAAAAATGTCCACGAGAGCCCCGAGTACCGACGAGTGGCCATTACCGTAAATCTCCGAGTTCGAATCAGGGCAAACTCGGGGAGAACTCTTGGAATGAACTCGTACCGTGGGACAGGGGTTTTACTCTTTGAGTATCTTGACTGTGTATTTGACAGGAAGTTTTGAGGAGATTGGCTCAGGAGTTTATTATAAGAGCTTTTTTTAAATGAAACTTCCAAAGCATGTGTTTATGTGGAGCCAAGTCACGATTCCAACACTGCAATGTATTTAAAATTTTGAACAGTTACTTAATTCTCAAGGTGTTGATGATGAATCAACAGTGCAAGAACATGATAATTAACTGGGTTGAAGGCCGGTGATATTAATTAACACTTAATGATCTTGGGCATACTGCATGTTTAGTCCACTTTTCAAAGAGAGAAATTGAAAGTAAAATTATGGCAATGATATTGTCATGTGAGTTTTTTAATGAATCATTAGTCTGCCAGAGACTGGAACGTTGCAAAGGTGGGATGTTTGGTTCAGAGATGAAATGGCTGAGATATTACAGAGGGCTTCCAACACTGTTGGATCCAGCCAAATATTGCAGGCATTGATGATGGGAATGAATGAGCTGGGACTATGCGCACTCATGTGTTGCACTTGAAATAAATGCAAATTAGGGTTCTTTCTTATGACAACACTCCAGATTTATCATGTAGGAAGGAACTGCAGATGCTGGTTTACACTGAAGATACACACAGAATGCTGGAGGAACTCAGCGGGACAGGCAGCATCTCTGGGAGAGAAGGAACGGCTTGATTCAACACGACTCGGTTAACCTTTGATAGCCAGTGTGGAACGCTAAACTTCTTTGAAATTTCAATTCCACAAATGTTTGAGTGAATGAGATAATGGAGCTGCCCCAATATCAAACTGGACGCGAGACCATGAAATCCTTGAAGTAGGTGAGGATTCCCTGGAGCTGAAGCCTAAATGGCAGCTGAGATCAGCCTGTGGGCAGCAAGCTGGCGCAGCGGTAGAGTTGCTGACTCACAGCGCCAGAAACCCAGGTTCAGACTGAAGAAGGGTCTCGACCTGAAACATCATCCATTCCTCCTCTCCAGATTTGCTGCCTGTCCCGCTGAGTTCCTCCAGCATTTTGTGTCTATCCCAGCTTTATCAACAGAGGCGTTCACTTCAGATGGACATCCTGGTGGAGATGTAAGACATAAGGTCATGCGACACAAGTTGTTTGGCCGATTGAGTCTGCTCCAACATTCTATTTTTCCCCTCTCAATCCCATTCTCCTCCCCACATCCTTTGATACCAGTGCTAATAGAGGACTTATCTTTCTGGATTAATCATCAAAGACATTGAGCTTCACAGATGTTGCCACTCAGTAGTTTGGAAAGGAGGGAACCTTCCACTTGTTCTCAAGCACGAATACTGTAATAAACCTGCTCTCCATGAAAGGGCCCTGTAGTTTCTGGCGCACACATATGTGTTTAATTGCTGCAGCATTGTCAGTGAACATCTCTGCTGTGTGCACAGTGGCTTCCAGGCACAAGTGAGTCATGTACGTAGAAGCAAGATTGTGTGAGCGGATGTGTGACAGTTGTATTTAGGAGCAGACTTTATACTTCCAATCTGGCAAGAAGGCTTTGCAGAGGTAGTGCGTTCGGCCAAACGCACAATGGGAACTACACTCGCCCCCCTGCAGGAACTATACATCAGAAGGTGCATCTCCAGAGCCAACAAGATCAGGGGAGACCCCTTCCACCCCAGCAACGGACTGTTCCAGCTGCTACGGTCAGGCAAACGCCTCCGTTGCCATGCTGTGAGAACGGAGAGGATGATAAGGAGTTTCTTCCCAGAGGCCATTAGGATTGTAAACTCCTATCTCACCAGGAACTAACTTTACTGGACTAAAGTCAAAGTCAAAAGTCAAAAGAGTTTATTGTCGTGTGTCCCTGACTGGACAATGAAATTCTTTCTTTGCTTCAGCACAACAGAACATAGTAGGCATTGACTACAATTATATACGTAAATACACACATGAATGAATAAATTGATAAAGTGCAAATAACAGATGGAGGGGTATTAATGTTCAGAGTTTTGTCTGAGCCAAGTTTAATAGCCTGATGGCTGTGGGGAAGTAGCTATTCCTGAACCTGGTCGTTGCAGTTCTCAGGCTCCTGTACCTTCTACCCGAAGGTAGCAGGGAGATGAGTGTGTGGCCAGGGTGGTGTGGGTCCTTGATGATGCTGCCAGCCTTTTTGAGGCAGTGACTGCGATAGATCCCCTCGATGGAAGGAAGGTCAGAGCCGATGATGGACTGGGCAGTGTTTACTACTTTTTGTAGTCTTTTCCTCTCCAGGGCACTCAAGTTGCCGAACCAAGCCACGATGCAACCGGTCAGCAAGCTCTCTACTGTGCACCTGTAGAAGTTAGAGAGAGTCCTCCTTGACAGGCCGGCTCTCTGTAATCTTCTCAGGAAGTAGAGGCACTGATGAGCTTTCTTAATAATTGCATCTGTGTTCTCAGACCAGGAAAGATCTTCAGAGATGTGCATGCCCAGGAATTTGAAGCTCTTGACCCTTTCAACCATCAACCCGTTGATATAAACAGGACTGTGGGTCCCCATCCTACTCCTTCCAAAGTCCACAATCAGTTCCTTGGTTTTGCTGGTGTTGAGGGCCAGGTTGTTGTGCTGGCACCATATGGACAGTCGCTCGATCTCTCTTCTATACTCTGACTCATCCCCATCAGTGATACGTCCCACAACAGTGGTGTCGTCAGCGAACTTGATGATGGAGTTCGCACTGTGACCGGCTACGCAGTCATGAGTATAGAGTGAGTACAGCAGGGAGCTGAGCACGCAGCCTTGAGGTGCTCCCATGCTGATTGTTATCGAGTCTGACACATTTCCACCAATACGAACAGACTGTGGTCTGTGAATGAGGAAGTCGAGGATCCAATTGCAGAGGGATGCGCAGAGACCCAGTTCTGCGAGTTTGGTAACCAGCTTGGAGGGGATGATTGTGTTAACTGCCGAGCTGTAGTCAATGAATAACAGCCTGACATATGAGTTTCTGTTTTTTTTGTTAAATATTTTTATTAGACGTAAGTACATATTAATAGAATATACTTCTCACATACTTTTGTAATATTATTAATATTAACAATTATGTCTTATATATTTCTATACTTTTTTTTTGCAGGTAAGAAAAAGATAGAGAAAAATAAAGTAAGAGTAGGAAATCAAAAATAAAGAAATGAATGGAGTATTAAAAAAGTTATCCATCATTGGAGATATATCCATGATTTGTTATACGTGATTCTTCATCTATTCCATTATTCAGGCTTCAGTCAGGCTCTCGCACCGAGCCATTTTGACCCTTTAGATATTCAATAAATGGAGACCGTATTCCTCTGAAAAGATCCAACTTGTCCAATAGGACAAGCCTCAATCTTTCCAGATGAAGTGTCTCCGACATTCCTGTAATCCACATTTTGATTGTGGGGGATGTAGGACCTTTCCAGAATTTCAATATTAATTTTTTCCCAATTATTAAACTGTAATCAATAAAAATTCTTTGATTCGTTGTTATTAATTGATCTGTTTCTAATATTCCCAGTATTATTAACATTGAGTCAAGGATCTGATTCATATTAATAACATTCGAAATTATCTTAAATATCTCTGTCCAAAATTTAGTAATTTTTACACAATTTGTAAATGAGTGCGTTAAGTTAGCTTCTAAGTGCTGACATTTATCACGTATGGCAGATACATTTGAAAAAATATTATGTAGTTTGGATTTTGAATAATGTAGTCTATGTAATATTTTAAATTGTATAAGAGAGTGTCAAGCATTTAACGGGCAGTGGTGTATATGTTGTAGACTTTCATCCCATATTTCAGGTCTAATGATTTGATCTAATTCATTTTCCCATGATTGCCTATATATTTCTGTCATTGGGACATCGTTTTCCAGTAAAATATTATAAATATATGATATCAAATTTTCTGTGTTCGGGTATTTATTTAGGCATTCATCTAAAATTTCTGTCTTTCTATTTCTAATTTTCTGTGTATTTGCTTTTACATAGTCTCTAATTTGTAGATATCTAAAGTAATCTTTTGAATGTAATCCATAAATTTGTTGTAATTCTTGAAATGAAAGGAAATAATTTTCCCTGTAGAGATCTCCCATCTTATTAATTCCATAGTTTTTCCATTGTAAAAAACCTTTGTCCCTCATTGAGGGCTTAAATGTAACGTTATTTACAATGGTAAGGGCTAGTGGTATACATTCCAATTTTAGTGTTTTCTTTATTTGTTTCCAGATACGTATTCCACTTTCTATTATAGGGTTTTCACTATAGGTTTTCTTACCTATTTTAATATTGGCGAATAAAATCGAACTAATTTCAAAAGGCGAACAATCTTCTTTTTCCATTTTTAACCAGGTTGGTTGTTTATCTGTATCTACAAACCAAAAATTCATATTTTTAATATTAACTGCCCAGTAATAAAACATAAAGTTTGGTAGTGCTAGACCTCCATTTATTTTTGGTTTACATAAATGTTTTTTTGTTTATTCTATGGGTCTTATAATCCCAGATGAAGTTGGTGACTATAGAATCAACCTTCTTAAAAATTTTTTTAGGAAGATATATCGGAATCAATTGGAAAAGATATAATAATTGCGGGAGAAAAATCATTTTTATTGCATTAATTCTACCTAGCATTGAGATAGGTAATGTTTTCCAATATAAAATGTTCTTATTTAATTTATTCAATAAAAGTGGAAAATTGGATTTAAATAAAGAGTCAAATCTTTCTGTTACATGAATTCCAAGATATTTAATTTTTTCGTTTGCTATCTTAAAAGGAAATTGTTGTAGTATATATGTTATTTACCATTATTGGCATAAGTTAATTTATTCCAATTAATACTATATCCTGAAAATAATCCAAATTCAGATATTAATTTTAGTAAATTTGGGATACTATTTTCCGGCTTTGTAATATAAAGTAATACATCATCCGCATATAAAGAAATTTTATTTTCAGTATCTCTGGTGTCTTATCCATATATTTCAGGATGTAATCTCACCTATTGAGCTAAAGGTTCTATTGCAAGTGCAAACAGTAGTGGGGATAGAGGACAACCTTGTCTGCAGCCTCGGAATAGATTAAATTTAGTTGATAGCATTTGATTTGTTATTATTCTGGCTGTTGGATTAGTGTATAATAATTTAACCCAAGTAATAAACTTCTCTCCCAACTTAAAAGTTTCCATGACCGAAAACAAATAAGACCATTCCACCTGGTCAAAGGCTTTCTCCGCAACTAACAAAATAATTACTAGGTCTTTATTAATATCTCTTTTTGAATATATAATATTGTATAATCGTCTCAGGTTATATGAGGAATATCGTTTTGGTATAAATCCTGTTTGATCCGGGTGAATTAATTTATTAATAACTGTACTTAGTCTTTGTGCTAATATTTTGGTTAGTATCTTTTGATCAGTGTTTAAAAGAGCTATAGCTCTATATGATCCTGGGTCATCCAGGTCTTTGTCTATTTTAGGTATAAGTGTTATAATAGATTCATTTAACGTTTCTGGTAGTTTTTGGTGAGTATAAATGTATTCATAGAGTGTCTTCAAACGTGGTGCAATCAGCTCATAAAATGTTTTATAAAATTCCAAGCCTATACCATCTGGTCCCGGTGTTTTACCATTTTTTAATGATCTGATAGATTCTTCGATTTCTTTTACTGAAATTTCAGCATTTAATAATTCTCTATTTTGTGAATCCAACCCATTCAGATTACATTTTTTTTTTAAATGCTTCTATTCCTATCTTGTTTTCTGTCGTTTTTGCTGAATATAAATTTTTATAATATTGCAAAAATCTCTCATTAATATCTTTAGGTTGTACTAATGGTTCGCCATTAATTAAATCTATGGATTATTTTTTCTCCCTCCATCTTTCTTAATTGACGAGCCAATAATTTTTGAGGTTTATCTCCAAATTTAAATTGTAATTGTTTAGTGTATTGGTAGAGTTTTACAATTTGATCTGAGTATATTTTAGTTAATTTATATTTCAGTGCAGCAATTTTATTATGTGTTGTTATGGATGGATTAGCAGCATTCTCTGTGTCTAATTGTTTAATCTCCTTTTCCAATTCCTGTTGTTCCCTCCGATTCTTTTTATTATAAAATGCTTGAGAAGAAATCATAATTCCACAGGCATATGCTTTAAAGGTTTCCCATAATAGGGAAGATGATATTTCCGCTTTATCGTTTATTTCGAAGAAAATCTTGATCTGCTCTATAATATATTCCTGAGTTGCTTTGTTTTTTAAAATTTGTGGATTAAATCTCCAGTGTCCCGTTTTTCCGTTTTACCATTTATTTTAGTCATAAATGTTAAAGGTGCGTGATCTGAGATTATAATATTATGGTATTTTGAATTGTAAGTAATTGAGATAAGTTTAGCGTCAACCAAAAAATAATCTATTCTTGAATAGGTTTTATGTACAGGTGAATAAAATGAATATTCTCCTCCAGTTGGGTTTTCTACTCTCCAAACATCTTTAATATTACTAATATCCATATATGCATTTAATAAGTCACTGGAATGGGATTTGGTTTTCCTTTGTCTTGTGGATCTGTCCAAATAGGAATCTAATGGTAATGTTGTGCTATTTCTGTTGTTAAATATTTTCTTAAAAAAACAGTGACTATCAAAGTTTGGTCATATACATTGACAAGAATCATTTTTTGTGCATTTAATTATCCTATTACAATAATGTATCTGCCATTATCAGTTATAGTTGATGTATGTTTGAATAAAATGCCTTTCAAAATAATATTGCTACGCCTCTTGATTTGTGTGTAAAAGAAGAATGATACGTTGTATCTATCCATTTAGCTTTCAGCCTATGCTCGGCATCTTTTTTTAAATGTGTTTCTTGAATGAAAATCACATCAGCTTTAATTGCTTTTAAATGTGCTAATACTTTACCTCTCTTGATTGGTTCATTAATACCTTTAACGTTCCAGCTACAAAACATTATTCCTTCATTCCCCGTATTCATTTTTAAATCTTGCATCTTTTGTCCATGGGGGTCTATAATAGAGCCAATGGTTCAGTTCGACAGACCCGACCTTACACCCGAACTCCGAATAGACGAATTTTAAGACCCTTGAATGTCTCTCACGTGTATATTTCCTTTGATCCAATTTGTAACTCCATTCAAACTGAAAATAATAATGATAGTTTATAATAGAAAAGAAAAGAGGATAGATTAAGAAATTAGTATTGTGCACAAAGAAGGAAAAAACTACATCTAGTATTAGTGTAGTTAGTGCTAGCCATACTAGCATGGCTAACCATCTACCGACTTCCGTAGTTGATGTTGCGAACGTAACCAGCCCCTTTATTTCTTCGAATTTTTATTCCATAGCAATATTTTACCGGGGGTATTAAATTTTAAAATATTCGGATTCCAATAGTCGGAAATGTGAGGATACAAATATTTAAAATTTGTTTGAAAATCTAATTAAAAAATTAAAATAAAAAAAAACCGAAAAGAAAGGAAAAAATAAAATAAAAATTAAAATTACTAGTAAAAAAGACAGAAGGTTTCCAAAGAGGACAAATGAAATCAAACTCTATATTTGACTCTAATCATTCCATTATAAGTAAACATTGGTCATTAGTGATAATTATTAATTCTGATTAGTAAAGATACCACGGTATAATTTTAGTATTTATTAGTTATTTGTATTAGTAGTGCAGTTATACTAATTATTAGTATCCATGGGAGAGTTTCCAATCCACATCTTTCTCCAGCTGCCTTAGTCATCACTTCAATTCCATCCAGTCCTGCAAAGTCAGTTTATTCAATGGTGAAGGATCAACCATCTTCTCAAGCCTTAATCTTCTGAGCAAAGTCCAATGCTGCCACAGGATTGGTGAAAAAATGTTCCTTCTTGTTGTACGTGACTCTTAGGGTGGCTGGATAGCTCAGACCATATTTCAAATTCTCCACTTCCCTCAGGATACTTTTGGTCTCATTAAATGCTTTTCGTTTCCTGGAGACCTCTGCTGGGTAGTCTCGATAAATACTGATCCTGTGTCCTTCAAATACAAGACTTCTGTTTCTTGATGTTTTTTGCATTATCTCCTCCAAGACGTGGTCGTACTGTACTTTTATTATCATTTGTCTTGGGGGAGCATTTTGTCTTGTCTGGCGTCTCATCACTCTATGTGCTCAGGCTAGTAAAGGCTTTTGATCCAGAGATAAAACTTTTTGTAGTACATTTGCAGTGAATTTTCGGGGAAATTGATCTTTCTCTTCCCCTTCTGGAATACCCGCAATTCTTAGGTTCTGTCTTCTCTGGCGACCTTCCAATTCAGTACATTTCTCGGTTATTTTGCCCAGTAATTCAGTTAGACGTTGATTTTCAGTAATAAGCTTTGC
The DNA here is from genome assembly GCA_035221665.1 of Okamejei kenojei. Classification (NCBI taxonomy): domain Eukaryota; kingdom Metazoa; phylum Chordata; class Chondrichthyes; order Rajiformes; family Rajidae; genus Okamejei; species Okamejei kenojei. The sequence continues at coordinate 35,370,842 of CM069159.1, read as the reverse complement.
TGTAGTACGAGCAGTTGTTTCGGCTAGTTGTTCAAGGTCTTTTATAACAATCGTCTGCGGATTCAGTGCCTGCTCCACAGGATTCAGCCTTTCTTCAAAGTCAGTTTTCACATTTTTGATTTTATCATTCGTCTCCTTTGCCAGTCCAATCATTCTTTCTGCGATTTCTTTCTTCAACTCATCCAATGTATTCTTAGTTGTGGTATTAATGTTGGTATTAATTTCAAGCTTTAAGTCCATCATTTCCTCCTTAATTTTTTTAATTTCTTCATCAACATTCATCAGCTTTATTTCTTCCCTTAAACCAGCAATTTCACATGCAATAAAAGTTTTGAGTTCTTCACCTTCCGATTTTTTCGTCGTTTTTTTCGTCACATCTTCTTGGGATAACGTCCTACCTGAGCCCGAGGCTTCAGTCGGGCCTTTTTCTTGTTCCACCATTTTCTGCCTAGCAACAGTACGAGTTTTCGATTATCCGGGGGGGGCTGCGATACATAGACATGATAAGTCGCGCGCCTGATGACGTCACTCATGGCAGTCGGTACAGAAGCAGCAGGTAGGTCGTTTTCTCCCCGATTTTTCAGCGTTTTTTTCACGGAGCTGGTTGGCGTTACTCCTTAGCCCTCCATAGCGCCACCGGAAGTCCATATGAGTTTTTGTTGTCCAAGTGGTCCAGAGCGGAGTGGAGAGCCAGCGAGATCGCGTCCACCGTTGACCTGTTGTGGCGGTAAGCGAACTGCAGTGGGTCCAGGTTTTTGTCGAGGTAGGAGTTAATTTTCGCCATGATCAACCTCTCGAAGCACTTCATCACCACAGACGTTAGTGCCACAGGTCGATAGTCATTGAGGCACGTCACCTTGCTCTTCTTGGGCACCGGTATTATTGATGCCCTTTTGAAGCAGGTGGGAACCTCAGACCTCTGAAGTGACAGTTTGAAAATGTCCGTAAAAACTCCAGCCAGTTGGTCCGCACAGGTTTTTAGAATGACCGGGTATGCCATCAGGTACCATTTTACCGTTGTGTGGTGTCTTTTTAAAATTGCTGGGTTTTTTTTTCTCCCACAAATATGTAATATGTGATTCTGTTTTGTAGTTTCTGCACATTCCGCAAGCATTGCCACTTTTCATTTCACTGCACATCTCGTATGTGACGAATGAACCTGACTTGACTTGGCTTGGCATCCTCGAAACTCTGGGCCATAAGATATTAAACTGGGGTGTGTCTCCAGTGGGAGTTGCTGAAAGTGGCTGAGAGTTGTTCCCTGCCTTGAATTCTTTGTCAATGGGGCTGGCAGTGGGAATGGGTGCATTTGTATGTTCAGTTTAGCTTATCGTCACGCGTACCGAGGTACAGTGAAAAGCTTTAGTGTGCTAACCAGTCAGCGGACCGACAATACATGATTACAATCGAGCTCAATGCAGTGGTGTTTGCAGTGGTGATGTCAGATCATTGAGGATATTTACAGAGCAAGATAATACATCTTTAAAAGATGAAGGAATTAAGGTCCATGGGGTTCTGAGAAAGGGGTGAGGGTACGTCAGGTCAGCCATGGTCACACTGAATGTGGTGGCGATATCAGGGTCATGCCACAGAATGGACACAGTTGCTTTCTCAGAGGGAAATTGGAAAGAAGAACATCCAGCCTGAAGCACATTGGGGGTAAACGCTCAATATCTCTGTGTTTACCCGATTATTCAATACGACTCGGTCAACCTTTGATAGACAGTGTGGAACGCTAACCTTCTTTGAAATTTCAATCCCACAAATGTTTGAGTGAATGCGATAATGGAACCATCCAAATATCAAACTGGAAGCGAGACCATGAAATCCTTGGTGTGGGTGAGGATGCTGAAGCCTAAATGCCAGCTGAGATCAACATGTGAATGGCACGGTGGCGCAGCGGTAGAGTTGCTGCCTTACAGTGCCAGAAACCCAGGTTCGATCCTGACTACAGGTGCTGTCTGTACAGAGTTTGTACGTTCTCCATGTGTCCGTGTGGGTTTTCTCCGGGTGCTCTGGAGTAAGGGATAAGCCATTTAGAACGGAGATGAGGAAACATTTCTTCACACAGAGAGTTGCGATTCTGTGGAATTCTCTGCCTCAGAGGGCGGTGGAGGCCGGTTCTCTGGATACTTTCAAGGGAGAGCTAGATAGGGCTCTTAAAGATAGCGGAGTCAGGGGAAATGGGGAGAAGGCAGGAACGGGGCACTGATTGGGGATGATCAGCCATGGTCACATTGAAATGCGGTGCTGGCTCAAAGGGCCAAATGGCCTCCTCCTGCATCTATTGTCTATTGCTATTGTCACACGCCAAAGATGAACAGGTTTGTAGGCTATTTGGCTTCTGTAAATAAAAATTGTAAATTGTGTGTGGGAAAGTGCAAGTGTATGGTGTGATCGCGGTTGGTGCGGACTTGGTGGGCCGAAGGGCCTGTTTCCATGCTGTATCTCTAAAACTAAAAACAACGATAACTAAAAGTTTCTGGGATCCTTGTATGAACCAACAACCCATTAACAGAAAGCAATGCCAGCTCCTTAATCCAAATGTATAAAGCTTACTTGAAATTGGAGTAGGTTTAATTTTGGAAGGAAAATAAATGAAAATACTTTGCTTATGTTGGGCATGTGTGTGCTACAGGTCTCATGTTATTGCTCTAACCATTAACATGACGAAATCCTCACCTCTACTCTTCCCCCTTTGTCTCTGCTGTTCTTTAACTCACTCTCTCTTCACGTATTTGTCCACTCCTTCACCCAAGAACACAGGAACATAAGATCAGTAATACCCTGTTAGTTTACAAATCTCCAATTTTAGGTAACTACTGTACCTACAACAATTCCTTCCCCCCCCCCCCTTCTGTTTCTTCAATTCTCTCCTCCCCCCCCCCCCTATCTTTCCTGTGTCCCACTTGGATGTACACCCTTTTCTCGCCTCCCCCCTCCCCTTCCATCTATATATTTTCTTTGACTTCTCAATGTGACCATGGCTAACCTGCTCTAGTCCTCATCTCTTTCTAAGTCCCCCATAGCCTTTAATTCCAAAAATGTATCAAATTCCTCTTTAGATATCCTCAATGATCTGGAATAATCTCCTTTCTCCAATGTAAGTCCTTTTCTAAACCCACATTTGGCATTGCCTTTCCATCATTACTTGGCAAATAGAAATTTGTCCTTTATCGGAAGCGAGCAAAAATATTTAATAATGAAAACCATGTTGCCCATTGTCATGTTCATAAATGATAGGAGCAGAATTGGGCCATTCGGCCCATCAAGTCTACTCCTCCATTCAATCATGGCTGATCTATCTCTCCCTCCTAACCCCATTCTCCTGCCTTCTCCCCATAACCTCTGACATCCGCACTAATCAAGAATCTATCTATCTCTGCCTTAAAAATATCCACTGACTTTCCTTCCACAGCCCCAGGAAAACCAGGGAAGCCACAATCTAAATGGTGAGACATTGGTGAGTCCAGAGTGCAAGGGGATGCGAGTGTGCTATTGTGTGGGTCATAAAAGGTTATTAGGCAGATGTACTAAGTAATTATGAGAGTTAATGGACTGTAAACATTAATTGCTTCACAGTTCCTGCAATCTGGGGTTAATTCCAATCTCTACTAGTGTAGATGGGACATGTTGGTCAGTGTGGGCAAGTTGGGCCAAAGGGCCTGTTTCCACACTGCATGAGTCTATGTTGAGAGCGAAGAGACAAGTGATGGAATTCCTCTGCTGGGAAGCATCACGCACTTGATGGATGGAGTTACAATAATAAGATAAGACGTTAAGGAAGGATGTTAATGTTTTGGATTTAGTTCAAAGAAGGTTTGACAGATGCTGATAGCATTTAAGGAGTATTTAGAGGAGCATTTGAATCCCTAGACATTGGAGGCTACAGACCGGGTGTGACTACAGCGCGGGGCCGGTAAGCTGCCAGGGGGCGGCATCATTGTCAGCTTGCTTACAACACTTGTTCGCCACATTCACCTGAGAGACTCAGCTCTCTTGGTGATTATTGGAGCCCGGATTTTGTGCTAAATGCCTTTTCAGGCGTTATTTTGATAATTTCACCAGGATAACGCCTTTTTCACGATCGAGTGCCTAAATCAGCCTTATTTTGCCGTTTTATTATAAGGTCATGCTATTTTCTCTAGTTGTACCGTGATGACAATGATGTTTTCTATGCTAACACGTTAATATTAATGTTATTATTAACGTGTTAACATAGTATAACTTACAAGGACATTTCCGAAACCGGTGGCGCCACCGTCGGTCGTTCATTCGTTCGTGCCGCTGCCCGCTGCTTCAGTCTTTGCCAAGATCTATGTAAGAAAGAACTGCAGATGCTGGAAAACTCAAAGATGGAGGAAAATTTCTGGAGAAACTCAACGGGTGGAGAGAAGGAATAGGCGAAGTTTTGGCTCGAGACCCTTCTTCAGACTGATGTGGGTGGGGGAGATAGAAGGAGGCGGAGATAGTAGGACTAGAAGGAGAGCTGGGAAGGGTGAGGGGGAGGAGGGAGAAGACAAGGGCTATCTAAAATTAGAGAAGTCAATGTTGATACCGCTGGGGTGTAGACTACCCAGGCGAATTACCCGAGCTTGTCTCCACACTACATTTACGGCTGGCTCCAGTCGCAAATCTGAGTTTTTGAGTGATCTGTGCAAGGCACTCATTGATGCTGGAATTCCACAGTGGAAATTGGAAAATAAATCTCTCAGAGGTTTGTATTAGAGAAATACACAGAGGAACTTATACCAAGTGAGTCATCATTACGGAAACAAATATGTAGACAGCAACTTCCACATTGTTGTACAGGAAATTAGAGATGAGTTGCATGCAACAAAATATGGATCATAATGGACGAGATAACCGATGCTGTGGGGAAATATGTTGCCAATGTGGTCATCGGCACACTGGAGGCAGGTCAACCATCAAAGGAGTATTTGTTGACAGCGGAAGTATTGGAGAAGTCAAACAGCTCAACTATTGCTCAGTTGTTTACATCTTCACTTGCTGTACTTTGACCAGAAGGTATAAAACACGAGAATGTTCTTCTGTTTGTGACTGATGCAGCTCCGTACATGAAAAAAGCTGCTTGTGCTCTTAAGGTTTTATTCCCCAAAATGTTGCATTTGACGTGCTTAGCTCAAGGACTTCATAGAATTGGCAAGCACATACGTAGCTTGTTTCCAAATGTCAATCACCTAGTTTCCAATGTCATGAAAATCTTCCTCAAAGCACCGTCACGTGTGCAGTTGTTCAAGGAAATGGCACCCGAGATTCCGCTACCTCCTCAGCCTGTTTTGACTAGGTGGGGTACATGGCTCTCTGCTGCACTCTACTATGCTGCAAATTCTGAAAAGATAAAATAAATCGTCAACTGTTTTGAAGAAGAATCTGCTGCAGTCAGGATCGTCAGTGAAATCATACAGAAAAAGTCCCTCCATCGCGATCTTGCGTATATTGCTTCCAATTTTGCAAACTTCCCACAAGCTATCACTTCCCTTGAGAAACGTGGCAAAACATTAATGAATAACTTGCAGGTTCTTGGGGAGAAGGCAGGCACGGGTTATTGATAGCGGACGATCAGCCATGATCATATTGAATGGCGGTGCTGGCTCGAAGGGCCGAATGGCCTCCTCCTGACCTATTTTCTATGTTTCTATGTTTCTCAACAAAGTAACTGACGATATTCGTAAAGTTCCTGATGATGTTGGTAAAGACATACAAGGAAAATGTGAGAGAGTGATTTTAGCTAACAAAGATCTTGAAGAAATACAAAACAGCTAAAGTTCTCAAAGGTAGTTGTAATGAACAAGATATCGACATGAATCTAGAGTCTATAGCTTGTTTCGGGTATGCACCAGTGACCTCAGCTGAGGTAGAAATAAGTTTTTCACAACTGAAGCATATTCTGTCTGACAGGCGGCGTAGTTTAAAATTATGTGCAACTATGCAACTTTGGTCATTTAATGTAGTATACCTCTATATTATCAGTTTAACCATATTTTGGTGGTGGAAATACATGTCCTTTTATGCCTTTTTTTGGTCAATAAATGCCTTTTTCGTGCCTTTTTTCTCATTTAATTATGCCTTTTTGCCTTCCTTTTTCAGAGTGTTTTAATGTTACTCCCCCACCACTCCTCGAACCCCACAGCCTGACTCAATCTCTGGAAGATGGGATTAATACAGATGGGTGTCCACTGGTTGGTGTGGACATGGTCGGGCAAGTGACCTGTTTAAATGCTCTATGACTCCTTAACTTGAATGCTTGGACTAAGGGAGTTGACCAACAGGGAAGATTTGACAGGGATTCTGTATCTCGTGAAATTTAGATGAATGAATGGTGACTTAATTCCTGAGGGGACTTGCCAGGCCTGATGTGAAGAGGGTTTGTCCTCTTGTGAGAGAATCTATAACGAAGGGTGTTAGTGTTAAAGAATCATACACAGGGAAGCAGGCTATTTAGCCAAACTGTGGACACCCATCTGTATAAATCCCAAAGATAGACACAAAAAGCTGGAGTGACTCAGCGGGTCAGGCAGCATCTCTGGAGAAAAGGAATAGATGACGTTTCGGGTTGAGATCCTGTATTAATCCCATCTTCCAGAACTTGGGTCTGGCTGTGGGAACGTTTAAAGGGCAGTGGGAAATGACACCCTCTAAGATGATTAAAAATAAGACATGGGACTCGGGATTCCTCTCAGCATTGTGAGCCTCTAGAACTCCTCCTCCAAGGTCTGTGGAGCTTGTGTGGAGTTCAAAACGCAGTGAGTGGACTGGAGTGGTGCGGGACAAATCTAATGTGCGTGTGGCTCACGGAGAAATACCCAGGCCCTTACATTCAGTATACACTATTGGCATAGAGTCAAACAGGCACTATGACCTAAGATGCCCACACCAACCAACATGTCCTATTTACTCTAGTCCTGCATTTGGCCCATATCCCTCTAAACCTGTCCTATTCATGTACCTGTCTAAATGCTTCTTAGACATAGTACCTGGCTCAACTACCTCCTCCGGCAGCTCGTTCCATACACCTACCTCTCTTTGTGTATAAACGTTACCCCTCGAGCTCCTGTTAAATCTTTCCCCTCCTCACCTTAGACCTGTAGTCATGATGAATCTTTGATGCCTTTGAACTATACCAAGGGGCTTGTCATAATGAAACTGTTTAAGGAACAAGAGAAAGTTTGCTGGAGGTATCCTAGAGCTCAGCTTTGACCTGATCCCAGAAGCCCAGTGATAATGCAAACCACATGATACCCCAGTGGGATGTATGATATCTCATTTAATAAAATAATAGATTCTCGTGTTTTTTGGAGATTTCATTTCATGAGTTGAGCTAAAAGGGCTGCTTCACTGCACAACGTCCAATCAGCTATGAACATAATTAAATGCTGATTGGAATATTGGATAAATTCATTAATACATCAACAGAAATGCTGCCTGTGTAAATTCTTTTCAGAGTTTCAATAATCAAAGGCAAAGAAGGGGAGGGATATGATGACCTTGGGCCTCTGCATCTCTTGAACGTTCTCTGCGTTTGTCCAGGAAAACTACGCTTTCAAAGCATTCTCTAAATTGTACTAATATCACAAACGGATCTTAACAAACCGTTCTATCAAAAAGCAAAAACACTGCAGATGTCGGAAGTATGAAATAAAACCAAAAATGTTGGGAGTGAGCAGCAGGTCAGGCAGCGACTGTGCAGAGAGGAGTGGTGTGGAAATAACTTACCAATTATTAGCCACTTTTAGTTAGGTGTGCTTGATTTGCCTATCGTGTTACAATGCAAAGCTGGCTTTCGTACGCTGGATAGAGCTGGATGTCATATCCAATTCAGATACTAAGACAGCACACATATTGGGGGGGCGGGGGCTTATTGGAATGCAAGATGCTCTGAAGAAGGGTCTCGACCCGAAACGTCGCCTAATCATTTTCTCTAGAGATGCTGCCTGTCCCGCTGAGTTAAGGGCCTGTCCCACTGTACGAGGTAATTCAAGAGTTCTCCCAAGTTCGCCCCGATTCGAGCTCGTGCAATGTACGTAGCGGGTACGTAGGAGCTCATGGATGTCACGTAGCGGCTCGTACGAGTAACGGTCGGTACTCGGGAAATCCGATAAACTCGTGACGTTTTTTCAACACTGTGAAAAATGTCCACAAGTTAAAAAAAACTTGTGATGAAAAAAATTGTTACTTTTTACTCGTACAATCCCCTACGTACCCGCTACGTACATTACACGAGCTCGAATCAGGGGAGAACTCGGGGGAACTCTTGAATTACCTCGTACAGTGGGACAGGCCCTTTACTTCAGCATTTTATGTCTATCTTCGGTGTAAACCAACATCTGCAGTTCCTTACTACTCAATTAAAGAGGTTATTTTCTGGAAAATACTATACCTGAAATAAATGTTTGGGTAGAATAAACAATAGGTGCAGGAGTAGGCCATTCGGCCCTTCGAGCCAGCACCGCCGTTCAATGTGACCATGGATGATCATCCCCAATCAGTACCCCGTTCCTGCCTTCTCCCCATATCCCTGACTCCACTATTTCTAAGAGCCCTATCTAGCTCTTCCTTGAAAGCATCCAGAGAACCTGCCTCCACCGTCCTTTGAGGCAGAGAATTCCACAGACTCACCACTCTCTGTGAGAAAAAGTGTTTCCTCGTCTCCGTTCTAAATGGCTTACTCCTTATTCTTAAACTGTGGCCCCTGGTTCTGGACTCCCCCAACATCGGGAACATGTTTCCTGCCTCTAGCGTGTCCAAACCCTTAATAATCTTATATGTTTCAATGTGATCCCTCTCATCCTTCTAAACTCCAGAGTGTACAAGCCCAGCTGCTCCATTCTCTCAGCATATGACAGTCTCGCCATCCTGGGATTTAACCTTGTAAACCTACGCTGCACTCCCTCAATAGCAAGAATTTCCTTCCTCAAATTAGGGGACCAAAACTGCGCACAATACTCCAGGTGTGGTCTCACTAGGGCTCTGTACAACTGCAGAAAGACCTCTATATTCGATTCCTCTTGTGATAAAGGCCAACATGCCATTCGTTTTCTTCACTGCCTGCTGTACCTGTATGCTTACTTTCATACGATGGATGCCTAGTCATTCATAGTTCTACACATGCATCTTTCCTTATGGACCACTGATTGCTTGTAGAGGAATCCAATTCTACAACTTATTGTTATGCTATTGTGTTAAAGAAGGAACTGCAGATGCTGGAGAATCGAGGGTACACAAAAAGCTGGAGAAACTCAGCGGGTGCAGCAGCATCTAAGGAGCGAAGGTGATAGGCGACGTTTCGGGTCGAGACCCTTCCTCAGACTGGTCAGGGATCAGGGAAACGAGAGATATAGTTGGTGATGTGGAGAGATAATGTGGAAAGAACAATGAATGAAAGATATGCAAAAAAGTATCGATGATAAAGGGAACAAGCCATTGTAAGCTGTTTGTGGTGTGAAAATGAGAAGCTGGTGCGACTAGGGTGGGGGAGGGAGATAGAGAGAGAGGGAATGCCAGGGCCCGAGGGCTGAAGGAGAGGTGGGAAGGGGAGGAGGCAACAAGGGTTAACAGTGACCCTCCCCATCCAAGTACCCCTAACATTGTAGCTGCAGAGAGAAACCTGGTTACAAATGTTCCCAAGGATAATTTGGCCATCATATAGTGAAGTCTTCAACTATTAAGATAAAAATACTCTGAACATGCATGTTGCATGTTTATAGGATATCATCTATATTTACAATCTCATTGGTGTTAACGTTCAGTACAATTTCCTTTACAGGCAATGAAATAATGTTCAGGAGATTCATTTGTACTGATTACAATCTCCTCACCCACATCACCAGGCCCACATAATGATGAGATCCACCGGTGATCGTATGAAATCATTAATAGCTAGTTTTTTACACAAGGGTCTTTACATCAGGAAAGGACATTCATCCCCTTCAGAAACTTGATGTTTCATTCGGACAGACTGTTACATACCTGCAGCTCTCTCCGAGATGAATGCTGCAAACAGGTTGCATAAATCTGCTTTATATTCTCTTCAGTTTAGGAGATTAGCGATAATCTGAGTTGCTGAAGATGTTAAAAAATATTTGGAAATGATAGGAAGTAAATGCAGAACAGGAAGGATTTGTTTGAATGGTGGAGCAGACTTATTTTGAACTGAACTCAAACCCAGCACACAATGTGGAGATGGTAGTGTTAGACTCCATGCAAAATATTTACATAGAAACATAGAAAATAGGTGCAGGAGTAGGCCATTCGGCCCTTCGGGCCTGCACCGCCATTCAATATTATCATGGCTGATCATCCAACTCAGTATCCTGTACCTGCCTTCTCTCCATATCCCCTGATCCCTTTAGCCACAAGGGCCACATCTAACTCCCTCTTAAATATAGCCAATGAACTGGCCTCAACTACCTTCTGTGGCAGAGAATTCCACAGATTCACCACTCTCGGTGTGATAATTGTTTATCTCGTCTCGGTCCTAAAAGACTTCCCCCTTATCCTTAAACTGTGACCCCTTGTTCTGGACTTCCCCAGCATCGGGAACAATCTTCCTGCATCTAGCCTGTCCAACCCCTTAAGAATTTTGTAAGTTTCTATAAGATCCCCCCTCAGTCCTCTAAATTCCAGCGAGTTTTTACTCTAAATTTACTCTCGCCCCAACTGGATGATGCTTCAAAACGGCAAATATTTTCTATTAGTGGCAGTCTGATTGGCAGTCAGATTCCAGCAGTTTGTTGTGTACTTTGTATTGTGTTGATATTGTATCCTGTGTAAGGGGGGAGTATGAAGGCCAGGGCAGTGTACTGTTCTGGATGTCAGATGTGGGAGGTCAGGGAATCTGATAGCCCTCCAGACGTACACATCTGCGCCAGGTGTGTCGAGATGGGGCTCCTAAAGGACCGTGTTAGGAACCTGGAGCAGCAGCTCGATGACCTCCGTCTGGTCAGGGAGAGTGAGGAGGTCATAGAGAGGAGCTACAGGGAGGTAGTCACTCCCAGACCACAGGAGGCAGACAAGTGGGTCACGGTTAGGAAGGCAAGGGGCAGAGGCAGGGGCTAGAGAGTACCCCTGTGACTGTACACCTGGAAAATAGGTACTCGTGTTTGAGTACGATTGGAGGGGACAGCCTAGCTGGGGGCAGCAACAGCGGCCGGGCCTCCGGCACAGAGACCGGCCCTGATGCTCAGAAGGGTAGCAAAAAGAGGAGGGCAATTGTAATAGGGGACTCTATAGTTAGGGGGTCGGATGGGCGATTCTGTGGACGCAGTCGGGAGACCCGGATGGTAGTTTGCCTCCCTGGTGCCAGGGTCTCGCATGTGTCAGAACGTGTCCAAAAGATTCTGATAAGGGAGGGAGAGGAGCCTGATGTTGTGGTACACATAGGTACCAATGACATAGGCAGAAAAAGAGACGAGGTCCTGAAGGGAGAATTTAGGGAGTTGGGGGGAAAGTTAAGGAGAAAGACCAAAAGGGTAACGATTTCAGGATTACTGCCTGTGCCGCGTGACAGTGAGAGTAGGAATGAAATGAGGTGGAGTATAAATGCGTGGCTGAGGGACTGGTGCAGTGGGCAGGGATTCAAGTTTCTTGATCACTGGGACCTCTTTTGGGGAAGGCATGATCTGTACACAAAGGATTGCACTTGAACCCGAGGGGGACCAATATCCTGGCAGGGAGATTTGCAAAGGCTACTGGGGAGACTTTAAACTAGAAAGGCTGGGGGGAGGGACTCGGGTAGAGGGGGCTAGGGGACAGGGTGTGGGGCAAGAGGCTGAGAAGGGAAGCACTCGGACCCAAAATGTAGGCGAGAAAGAGGAAAAAGATAATAGACAGAATAAGGGATGGTGGGTTTCTAAAATGTGTATATTTTAATGCTAGGAGCATTGTAAGAAAGGTGGATGAACTTAGAGCCTGGATTGACACCTGGAAATATGATGTTGTGGCAATCAGTGAAACATGGTTGCAGGAGGGCTGTGATTGGAAACTAAATATTCCAGGATTTTGTTGCTCCAGGTGTGATAGAATTGGAGGGACCAGAGGGGGAGGTGTTGCATTGCTTGTCAGAGAGGATATTACAGCAGTGCTTTGGCAGGATAGATTAGAGGGTTAGTCTCGGGAGGCTATTTGGGTGGAACTGAGAAGTGGGAACGGTGTAGCAACACTTTTAGGGGTGTATTATAGACCGTCAAATGGGGAGCGAGAATTGGAAGAGCAAATAAGTAAGGAGATAGCAGATATTAGTAGTAAGCACAAGGTAGTGATTGTGGGAGATTTCAATTTTCCAAAAATAGACTGGGAAACACATTCTGTAAATGGGCTGGATGGTTTGGAGTTTGTAAAATGTGTGCAGGATAGTTTTTTGCAGCAGTACATAGAGGTATCGACCAGAGAAGGGGCAGTGCTGGACCTCCTGTTAGGAAATGAGGCAGGTCAGGTGACAGAGGTATGCGTTGGTGAGCACTTTGGGACCAGTGATCACAATACCATTAGTTTCAATATAATTATGGAGAGAGTCAGAACTGGACCTAGGGTTGAGACTTTTGATTTTAGAAAGGCTAACTTTGAGAGAATGCGTAAGGATTTAAAAGGAGTGAATTGGGACATTTTGTTTCATGGGAAGGATGTAGAAGAGAAATGGAGGACATTTAAAGGGGAAATTGTAAGAGTACAGAATATTTATGTCCCTGTTCGGTGAAAGGAAATAGTAAAAATTGGAAAGAGCCATGGTTTTCAAAGGAAATTGGACACTTGTTTAGAAAAAAGAGAGATATCTACAATCATTATAGGAGGCATAGAGTAAATGCGGTGCTAGAGGAGTATAAAGAATGTAAAAAGAATCTTAAGAAAGAAATTAGGAAGGCTAAAAGAAGATATGAGTTTGCTTTGGCAAGAAAGGTGAAAGTAAATCCAAAGGGTTTCTACAGCTATATTAATAGCAAAAGGATAATGAGGGATAAAATTGGACCATTAGAGAGCCAGAATGGACAGCTATCTGCTGAGCCAAAAGACACGGGGGAGATATTGAACAATTTATTTTCTTCAGTATTCACCAAGGAGAAGGATATTGAACTCTGTGAAGTAAGGGAAAAAAGTAGAGTAGCTATGGAAACTATGAGATTCAAAGAGGAGGAAATACTGACACTTTTGAAAAATATAAAAGTGGATAAGTCTCCAGGTCCTGACAGGATATTCCCTAGGACACTGAGGGAAGTTAGTGTAGAAATAGCAGGAGCTATGACAGAAATATTTCAAATGTCATTAGAAACGGGAATAGTGCCGGAGGATTGGCGTACTGCGCATGTTGTTCCATTGTTTAAAAAGGGTTCAAAGAACAAACCTAGCAATTATAGACCTGTTAGTTTGACGTCAGTGGTGGGCAAATTAATGGAAAGGATACTTAGCGATAATATATATAAACATCTGGATAAACAGGGTCTGATCGGGAACAGTCAACATGGATTTGTGCCTGGAAGGTCATGTTTGACAAACCTTCTTGAATTATTTGAAGCGGTAACTAGGGAAATTGATGAGGGTAAAGCAGTGGATGTTGTCTATATGGATTTCAGTAAGGCTTTTGACAAGGTTCCCCATGGAAGGTTGGTTAAGAAGGTTCAATCTTTGGGTGTTAATGGCGGAGTAGCAAGATGGATTCAACAGTGGTTGAATGGGCGATGTCAGAGAGTAATGGTGGATGGCTGTTTGTCAGGTTGGAAGCCGGTGACCAGTGGGGTGCCTCAGGGATCTGTGTTGGGTCCACTGTTGTTTGTCATGTACATCAATGATCTGGATGATGGGGTGGAAAATTGGATAAGTATGCAGATGATACTAAGATAGGTGGTGTTGTGGATAATGAAGTAGATTTTCAAAGTTTACAGAGAGATTTGGGCCATTTGGAAAAGTGGGCTGAAAGACGGCAGATGGAGTTTAATGCTGATAAGTGTGAGTGCTACATCTTGGCAGGACAAATCAAAATAGGATGTACATGGTAAATGGTAGGGAATTGAGGAATGCTGTGGAACAGAGGGATCTAGGAATAACTGTGCATAGTTCCTTGAAGGTGGAATCGCATGTAGATAGGGTGGTAAAGAAAGCTTTTGGTGTGCTGGCCTTTATAAATCAGAGCATTGAATATAGGAGTAGGGAAGTAATGTTAAAATTGTACAAGGCATTGGTGAGACCGATTCTGGAGTATGGTGTACAATTTTGGTCGCCTAATTATAGGAAGGATGTCAACAAAATAGAGAGAGTACAGAGGAGATTTACTAGAATGTTGTCTGGGTTCCAGCAACTATGTTACAGAGAAAGGTTGAACAAGTTAGGTCTTTATTGTTTGGAGAGCAGAAGGTTAAGGGGGGACTTGATTGAGGTCTTTAAAATGATGAAAGGGATAGACAGAGTTGATGTGGATAAGCTTTTCCCATTGAGGGTAGGGAAGATTCAAACAAGAGGGCATGACATGAGAATTAAGGGACAGAAGTTTAGGGGTAACATGAGGGGGAACTTCTTTACTCGGAGAGTGGTGGCTGTGTGGAATGAGCTTCCAGCAGAAGTGGTGGAGGCAGGATCGATTTTAACATTTAAAAGTAAAGTGGATAGGTATATGGACGGGAAGGGAATGGAGGGGTATGGTCTGAGTGCAGGTAGATGGGACTAGGGGAAAACAAATGATCGGCATGGACTGGAAGGGCCGAGAGGTCCTCATTCCGTGCTGTAATTGTTATATGGTTATATGGTTATTCTGGCATTAAATTGGTTGCCTGGTGCCATGCAGGATGATCATTTATATATCAGGACATCAGGGGAGCTGTCAGAGCTGACCCTCTCCCCTGACTCACTTGTTTTCACACCTTACCCTTCCATATCACTTGACTCCCTCTCTCCTGTCTCTCAATCTGAAGAAGGGTCTCGACCTGAAACATCACCCATTCCTTCTCTCCAGAGATGCTGGACCACATCTAAACATGGAATCCACGTTCCATTAGATTGCAGATGAATGAAGTGATGTGTAGGAAGGAACTGCAGATGCCGGATTACACCGAAGACGGACACAAAATGCTGGAGTAACTCAGTAGGTCAGGCAGCATCTCTCGGGAAAAGAAATAGGTGAAAGTAAAGATGGGGAAATAAACTGGAGGTCATCTTTCTGAGGTCATCTATTGCCAGCCTTGATTTAAGGTGGCCTGTTCTCGCCTCCTGTTTACTTTTCCTCCCCCCCCCCTCCCCCCCACCTCTACCTTCAGTCCGAAGAACGGTTCCAACCCAAAACATCATCTACTCCTTTCCTCCAGAGATGCTGCCTGACCCGCTGAGTTACTCCATCAGTTTGTGTCTATTACTAACCGATGAGACGTTGGTCATGTCGACACTTGTGAAGCAACAGGATGGAAGGCAAACTTTTCCAAAATTCTGATCTGATCATCTCTTTGCATAATTTTCACGATCCATGCAGTTCTTGGCACTTCACGGGACACTTGTGCAGCGTAGCCCAGCATGGAAATGCATGTCCCACAATGCCGACACAGAGAACCTCTACAAAGCAATGTGTGAAGTGGCTAAATAATTCATTTTAACGTTAATTCAGTGCTAAATGTTGGCCCAATGTTTTTTTTTCCAAAGTGTGCCATAAGATCTTTTCCTCTGTTGAGGAAGTTTGACATCTGTACTGCTTAAAGGTGTCCTCTGGCAGAGCAGCACGCCCTCGTTAGAACATTGGTGATGTTGGTGTGGAACGCCCATTAGTTCCCTGGATGAATGAATAAGTTTATTGGCCAAGTATTCACATACAAGGAATTTGCCTTGATGCTCTGCCCGCAAGTGACAACATGACATTAGGAATGACTTTAGGAATGGGGCCTGTATTCTCCACAGTCTGATTCAGACGATGATGAAGAATGTTATCACAGGCTGGGGTTGTTGGTAATAAAGAGGTTCTGGCCAAGGATTAGGTTACAACCAATCTATTACCCACAGTTTCATGCTGATTGCCAAATGGACACGTTGACAATAATGAGAATGCAGAGTGTGCTAATGTTGCGATGGGAGCGATGGGGGGCGGGGGGTGATTGGTGGGACACAGGTTCAGGGAGGGAGAGGTGGACAATCTTTAACGTGACCTTTCCTGCTGCTAACCTTCTTGTTCTTATTGTACATTGCCTCAAAAGTACTTACATTTGACAATCCTTTGACCTCAATTATTCTGTGACTGCTTCAAGTAATCTATTCTTCATTGTGTAATGATTTGGTAATTGTATATCGAATTAAAAATAAAAAATAAATAGAAATGTTGCTGCTCCGTAAGTCACTATAATTAACTCTGAATAAAAGTTTAAAGTTGGGAATGTTTGGTTTAAGATTGTGTCCAAGCCCTGTGCTGTTCTTGTGGAAAGGTCAGTGAGAATATGAGTTTCTACGGTCTTGGGCAACGAATATGTTTCTTTTATAAATTGCATATTGGTTTTCAAGTGTGGTTAGAGAAAGGTCAAGAATACTTTGCTTACTCTGGAGTTGACACATTGAATGTATTGCATGGAAGTTGTTGGCTGGCGCTAGCAAGCTGTATTTGTGTCGACTTCATGTTAACTCTGTGAATCTCAGTGGCTTCAAGCTTGGGGTTCTGCACTCTCAGCCACTCCGTCTGATTCACAGCCGAGTTCAGTTTAGAGGTACAGTGCAGAGACAGGCCATTTGGCCCACCGAGCCCACGCCGACCAGCACATTAACGCTATCCTACACACACGAGGGACAGTTTACAATTTTACCAAACCAATTAACCTACAAACCTGCACGCCTTTGGAGTGCGGGAGGAAACCGGAGAACCCATAGAAAGTCCACGCAGGTCACGGGGAGAACGTATAAACACCGTACAGACAGCACCCGAGGTCAGGATCGAACCTGGGACACTGGCGCTGTAAAGCAGCAACTCTACCGCTGCTCCATAGTTATGATTATGCCTTGAAGATGTATTAGCGCTTCCGATATTGGACTGTACGTGGGTACAATATTGTACCCATACTGGGCCCATGTTGCAACCAATAGCCACCTCTGTGAACATAACATAAATCAGCATACAATGTGTGTGTGTATATATTATATAGATAAAATATCTATCCACATTGTAGTCACTTGTGGAGGTAAATTAATATAGAGGCAAAAACATTTAGAACATCCGTATTTATGCAAAATTGATATTTGTCCATATCTGTGTAAGAAGTGTTTGTATGTAAAGCATTGTGTCTTCTGATCTTCTACACATATTCTGATCTTCTACACATATTCTGATCTTCTACACATATTCTGATCTTCTACACATATTCATGCATTTCTGTACATTATAGTTTATCATATGGTCATTGGCAGTCATTGCTGGAACAATAGGTTGTTGCTAGGGGAACAATGACATTCTAGCTGTGGATTGGCTGTTTATGACATCTTCAAGGGCCAATTGTAACTTGGCTGTGAACGTACCACATAATGAAGTCCAGTTTTTGTGCCAATTTCTTTCCTCGCTCGCTCTTTCCCCCCCTCTCTCTATCTCCGTGCTCGTCCACTGAAACCTTTTTGGAAACAGGGCAACAGGGCAAAGTAAAATTTCTCACAGGATTCGAGGCTGACCTGGTCTCTGCCAGGCAGTGAGAGAGTTTCGATCTGCTTGCTATTCATCAGTGATTACATGCTCCCAGCACCTGCAACAAGGACGCATAAAGGCTGCATTCATGGCAGGCTGGCAGCTCAGGCATGGGAACATCAGGGGACTGGGTGACAATCATTGTATCTCCAGATAAAC
Organism: Okamejei kenojei; assembly: GCA_035221665.1. NCBI lineage: Eukaryota > Metazoa > Chordata > Chondrichthyes > Rajiformes > Rajidae > Okamejei > Okamejei kenojei. The sequence goes on along the minus strand of CM069159.1, from coordinate 35,353,039 downwards.
ATATTCAGGGTAGAACTTCAAAAACACAGAGCTCGCTGAAGCCATGCTTGGAATCACAGAATGCTCTTCTGTATAATCAGAGCTCTCGCTGCCAGTAAACAGCAGAATTAATTTATTAGAAAATACACGCTGCACTTCAACCTGTTTATTTTAGTCCTTTCTAAAGAGCTCGCCCAACTGCTTCTAAATAGCTCTATTAATGCTTGGCTCATCTTTCCAAATGCGACATAATAACATTCCAATCTCCCACTTAATTTGGAAGATTACTCTGCTTAAAATGGCATTGATTGGGGGCCCTGTGCTTAATATTCAGCGTTTCTCCTTGTGGAGCGGCGAGCTTGCCTTCTCAGTGGCAACCACTCTGCCAGCTCGTTCTCACATGTTTGACAAATATGGGGCCAAAAAAACAGAAATTGGTCTTTTGATGTTTTAAACTGCTCTCTCTTTTAAACCGATGTGTTGGTGACTTTACCCAGTAAAGCAGTGGACCAGAGTAGAACTGGGCAGCAATGTTCCTTCTCAAACTACTTGCCTTTGCTGCAATTTCTGCATTGGCACTTCAGTTCATTTTCTAAAATGACAGCATTTTAAAATCTTCACTTTAACTTTCTCCTCGCCTTCCCTTGCCTTCCCACCCTTTGCTCCCCTGAAGCACAGGCTCAAGCCTGTAGCAGCCCAACATAACACAAACTTACAGGTACATTAACATTGCTGCACAGAAACACTGCCAGATTATATTCATCCCAATAATTAAAGTGTTCCCACTATCTGACTACAAGTGGTAACTGCTCAATAGAAATCAAAGCGATCCTTGTGTCTGTCGGTACAGTTTTTCTCCTTTATCTGTGTAAGAAAGAACTGCAGATGCCGGATAAAATCGAAGGTAGACACAAAATGCTGGAGTAACTCAGCAGGTGAGGCAGCATCTCTGGAGAGAAGGAATGGGCGACATTAGGGGTCGAGACCAAGGGTCTCCATAGATTCTGTCTCACATGCTGAGTTACTCCAGCATTTTCTGTCTACGTTGCACCTTTGACTATTGGGTTACTCATAGAGCTGTCTTGTCATATTTATTATTTGAGAAGCTTTGAAATGTATTTACAATGGTATTAAACCCCCCATAATCCAAATGCCAGAACTATTATTTTAAGTCCATTTTAATATTAGCTGCAGGAATCCCCTGAACAACAGAATAAAATAGCAAGTTGGCATCATTATATTGGAGTGTTGAGTACGAGACATGACCCTCACCTCAACATCAAGGTCTTTACTTAGTTAGACCATTATTTCTATTTTAAGAAAGCAAGTGAAAACCTTTTGGTCTGCGTGGTTGCCTACTGATCAAAGTGCTCTCAGGAAAGGTCAATAAAGTGCATGTGTGTAAATAAGCATGAGACAATCATGTGTGGGAAGGAGCTGCAGATGCTGGTTTACACTGAAGATAGACACAAAATACCGGAGTAACTCAACGGGACAGGCAGCATCATTGGAGAGAAGGAATGGGTGATGTTTCAGGTCGAGGCCCTTCTTCAGCGAGTTAAATGAGAGAATTAGATGCCTTTCTGAAGCTGCTGATGATTGGCGATCTGTGGAAAAGAAGAGAAGTCTAGTTAGGCCGAGTGGACTGCGTAACTTTCTAGAACTACTTGTTGGTTTGACCTGCTGCTTTGTAGCGAGGAGAATTCAACAGTCAGATGCCTGCTGGTAGACTCAGTACATGTTAAATGACCCGCTGAAGTGTCCAGGGTGGCTTATATTATATAGAAGCGATATATAGAACACAAATCCTCTTTGGATCACTGGTGACTGGCCTTGTGTTTGAGAATTCCTGCTCACTATTCAGGGGGTGGAGGATCTGTATTGAAAGGGAAGATTGATCTGGATTTGTGATACTTTTAGTTTTGTGGTCCGCATTTATTGCCCAGTCCTACTTGGTCTGAGGTTAATGGTTGGGGTCATGGACCACTGGTGAACACTGTAGGCATTCAGGTGAAGATGTTCTCACAGAGGTATTGGGAGTGGAGGGGGGGGGGGGGGGGGGGGTAAGGATTTAGACTTAGCATCATATGAAGAATCTGAAGAAGGGTTCCATCCCAAAACGTCACCTGCTCCTTGTCTCCAGAGAAGCTGCCTGGCCCTGCTGCGTGTCTATCTTCGGTATGAACCAGCATCTGCAGTTCCTCCCTACACATCTTATTTTCAAGTCAGGGTGGTAAGAGGAATACATTGATGCCCTTGATCCTGGTGGTCAAAGTTGTGAATTGGGAAGGTTTGGTCAGAATAACTACAGTACATTTTGTTGATGGGCTCCGTAACCTTGCATGGCAGCAGGGTAGCTCCAGGGTGGCTGCTGGAGTGAAGCGTGTGCTGCTGTACAAGGTTGTACGTTTCTTCTGGATATCCATTTGTTGGATATCCAGTCTCCACACCTGTTCTAATTCCATCCTATTAAGCTCAACTATTAGCAAGAATATATGACTTTGTGCGTTAGTCATTCCCTACTGGATTTTATGGACAGATGCATTTTCCACAGATAAATTGGCGAAGAGAAAGTCCAATAAATGTATCTCTGGTGTAGCGTCTCTCACCACCTACTGCAGAGTCAGACAGACGAACATGTCCTTCAGAATTTGTCCAGCATAGTCATGGCCCTATCAATAGTGATGTGCATTGAGATCTCTCACCCAGGGGGCGTTTTACACTCGTGCTAGTGTAGTTTAGAGAAACAGCGAGGAAACAAGCCCTTTGGCCCATCGTGCCCCTGCCGACCAGCGATCCCCATACACTAGAGGGACAATTTACAATTTTTACTGAAGCACATTAACCAACAAACCTGCATGACTTTGGAGTGTGGGAAGAAACCAGAGCCCCCGGAGATAACCCACGCGGTCACAGGGAGAATGTACAAACTCCATACAGACAGCACCCGTAGTCAGAATTGAACCCGGGTCTTTGGTGCTGTAAGACAGCAACTCTACCGCTGCACCACCATGCTTTCAGTACTTCTTCCAAATGTGACTCAACGTGTAGAAACCTTGATTCATCGTCTGAGGGAGGAGAGGAGAGGTGGCCTTGCTCGTGTTTGAACGAATGCAAGGGGAATTCATGGATCCTGGATTCAATGCTGTGAATATTCAGGACTACTTTCTCTTGCCTCTCTACACCACTGTACTGCCCCCCCCCTCTAACGGATCTAACCTGCCCGTGAGACAAGGCGTTAGCCGGGCGTTTTCACAGAAGTGTCTGCCGTGTTGTCTGACCTTTGTGCCAGTGACTACTGAAAATAGTATCAGTGCTCGGCTAGAACTGGGCTTGACTATTTCCCAATAAGACAACGGAGACTCAAATCCGGGGTCTCAAATGTAGATTAATCCTCTGGCACAGGAGTGAGAGGCCAACTCTGTGGGAGAAACACAGCCCAGAGGATTCGCCTCACAGACGTTTGCAATGTGGCTGGATACTTTCAGCAAAGTGACATTTTCATGAATTTACCGCAAAGTAGTAACTTGTTACTCTCTTTAGTTAATAACTTGTTGGACACTGGGCAAATTAAACTTATAAAAAGAGTTGATGCAAATCGTTTTCTTTCTGTAAGCAATGAATTTGGTTTTATTTATTTATTGATCCTACCTGCTCCAGTATTTTTAAATCCATTATTTTTTGCCAAGACTTTTCACTTAATCATGTTCACAGATGAGATTACCGACCAGCGCATTCCACATGACTTATTGGGGCCTCAGCGGGGAGGGAGGAGCGGCGTACTGGGTAAAGGTTGGGTCGCAAGTAGATTTACTCAACAATCAAATGAGTACGTTGTTGTCGAGGGGAGAACACATTTATTATTTGACCAAACAGCTTGAAGTAGTAAATATTCAGTATTAGTGTGGGTCACTTTGTGGCTGCTGCTACATACTCAGTATGCAATACAGACTGTGTTGCTGGGCACTAACAAGACATCTTACCCTGCCTTCATCTGGCCCCATTTTCACATTTTTCATTCTATATATATTTTTCATATATATAAATATATTACATGTATCTCACACACACACGCACACGCACATGCACACACACACACATGTACATAGGCATTTGTATTATACACACTTGCATTTATATATATGCTTGTACATATAGCTATATATATATATATATATAGCTATATGTACTTGCATATATATAAATATATATATATATATGTACACCTATATATATATATATGGATAGATATTTAGATCTACATATATATCTAAATAATTAATTAGATATACATATATATCTAAATATTTTTTTTTCATATAAATAATGAAGTATGCCAACAATGAAGGAGTGAGAGCAGGCCATTCAGCCCAACAATCCTGTGCCAGACTTAATGCTCCCTGCAAACTGCATCTCAGCATATCCTTTATTCCTTTGTCCTCTTTGTTTAGTCTTTCCTTAAAGGCTTCGATGCTGTTTGCCTCCACCACTCCAGCGGATAATGAGTTCCACATTCTCATTACTTTCCAGATAAAGTAGTTTCTCCGGAATTCATTATTGGATTAGTTTGTGACAATCTTATATTTATAACCCTCTGTTTCTGGGAAACCCTATCGACTTTGTTGAAAATACTGTCGAAGTTGCCCTGCACTGTTCTCTTTGTTCCTCTGTGTTTTGACCCGTTTGCCTGCATTTTCCAGTCTGAGTGTATCACACTACCCAAACCTGACATAATGCTGTAGATAAAGGGTGTTATCAGCAGCCCACATTTAAAGGTCAAGTCGGTACCATGACTGTTCATCTCAGTTACATAATTGTGAAGAGAATGCACCATTTATGGAAATATTACGGGAAGTGAAATATTAAAGAATGAGGACAACCAAATTGTTGAGAGAGTCAGACGCTGTTAGAATTCTAAGAAAGGTTCAATCGGAATTTTAACCCGGTAATGGCCGGAAGGATAAGGATGAGGAGGTGACAGGCAAATGCAAACTTGATCCATTAATTCAGAATCCAAGTATCCCCTCAGCTCTGCAATCTAACAGGACAGGAACAAAATGGCCCACATCCCATCAAAACCACTCTGCAATGCAGCAGCCCAAGAGAGCACAAAAAAAAGCAGGTGTTGCAATCTTTAGTAAAACACAAAGTGCTGGAGTAAGTCAGCGGGTCATCTCTGGAGAACATATATCGGCGATGTTTCGAGTTGGAGCCCTTCTTCCGTCTCGACCCGAAACGTTTGTCAATTCCTGCCCTCCAGAGATGTTGCCTGGCCGATTGAGTTGCTCTAGCATTTTGTGTTTCAAAGCATTAAGTGCTTTTCCATTCTTCTGTTTCTTTTGAGGGGCATTAAAAACCATTTGGACATCCGCCCTAATAGGTCTGAAGAAGGGTCTCGACCCAAAACATCACCTATTCCTTTTCTCCAGAGATGCTGTCAGACCCACTGAATTACTCCAGCTTTTTGTGTCTATCTTCCTAATAATTCTTTACGTGACTTGGTGTCACATTTTGTTTGACCATACACCTGCTATCAAATGTTTCCACCACTAAAGGCCCAATATAAATATCTATGACTCAGGATTACAGTACATACACAGGTGCTAGAGGTAGGTTCAGCAGTAACACTGGAAAAGGTTTTGAATATAAACAGAGAAATTAAGGAGGTTTGCAAATGGAATTGGATAAATATATGAAGGGAAATGACTGCTTTGGGAAAGAGTAGCAGGGTGGGGTTAAGTGAATAACTCTTTGTCAGGCCAGGGCTGGGGAAATGAATGGCTTCGAAGATAGACACAAAATGCTGGAGCAACTCAGCGGGACAACCAGCATCTTCAGTCTGAAGAAGGGTCTCGACCCGAAACGTCACCCATTCCTTCTCTCCAGAGATGCTGCCTGTCCCGCTGAGTTGCTCCAGCATTTTGTGTCTATCTTTGGTGCCTTGATTCTCCCCGGTCAGGTCAGGGGGAGTCCCCTCCCCCCCCGCCACGGGTACCATGTAATCCTGCGCTACCTGCTCCATGGTCGGATAGTCGGCGACTAAACCGTCTTCCCCACTTGGTTTGCCAGGTGAGGAGGGGGCTGTGGACCCCCAGCAGGACCAAAAACAAGACCTGTCAAAGGGCGGATGAGCTTCGAGCGAGCCAGCGGCCATCCACACTTCATTAGAAGTTGCGACCACTGTCGTACACGGCATTGTAAGGCCCCGTGCCCGTTGATGTTTTCAACGATGATGATGATGATGATGATGATGATGATTTGGGGTAAACCAGCATCTGCCGTTCCTTCCTGCAAATAAATGGCTTCCTTTGGTACACTAATGATCTGGCTGAGATTTGATGTGGTCACACTTGGCGCGTCTCCCAGTTTGACCGGTCTACCATGTCTGATTGACCTTGCCCTTGTGTATGAAAACTTATAATCATTTCTGGAACACACTAAATACCTGAAGCAATATTTAGTTGGACAACTGGCTGGTGCAGATGGATATTAGGCAGATTGCAAGATGAAATAGTAAGTGTGACAACGTAGTTATTCCTTTCTCTTCGACTCCATATCAGGTATATACCAATAACGATTATTAATCCGAGCCTTAGGCTCCTATACACTTCTAATTGTTATGTTAATGAATACGGCACAATTTAGATCGTTACATTTTAGGCTTAAAAAGAAAACCTTTAACATTGGTGATGAAGATACTTTATTGTACCAGCTAGATAAAGATAAATTATTTGTTTTTGCATACAAAGTGCACAAAAGAGTCACCGCAAAGAGAAAGAGATGTATTTGTAAATTAACCAAACACTCAAATGGTTAATGCCAACTAATGCGCATGATAATGGGAAAGGATTAAGATGTTAAAAAATGCACCAACTTCCTCAATATCCTGGTCTCCCCTATGTCTGAGTAGTTACGCCCTGTACCACACCTAGACCTTGGTAAAAGCACAGTGCTTATTAATATTACACACTCTCCCTTAGATTCAGAAATATATATCTCCACAGAAGGCTGTGGAGGCCAAGTCAATGGATATTTTTACGGCAGAGATAGATAGATTCTTGATTAGTACGGGGTGACAGAAGTTATGGGGAGAAGGCAGGAGAATAGGGTTAGGAGGGAAAGATAGACCAGCCATGATTGAATGGTAGAGTAGACTTAATGGGCCGAATAACCTAATTCTGCTCCTATCACTTATGAACATGAATATCACGAGCAGCTTTAAGTGATGGGGGGGGGGGAGGGGGGGAATTAACAGATATTTGAACAATTTATTATTTTTTCCTCGCCCAAATAGTCTGGGGGAAGATGCAGTTCCAGCTTCTTTTGTCTTCACAGATCAAGGATAGAATCAGGGTGGTGAATCTGTGGGATTCATTGCCCCAGACTGCTGTTGAACCCAAGTCGATGGATATTTTTAAGGGAGAGATAGAATCTTGATTAATATGGGTGTCGGGGGTTATGGGGAGAAGGCAGGAGAATGGGGGTTGAGAGGGAAAGATGGATCAGCCATGATTGGGTGGCGGAGAGGACTTGATGGGCCGAATGGCCTAATTCTGCTCCTAGTACTTATGGACTTATGACCTAGGATGTTTCTGGTACCTGCCACCAACACTGTGGCCCAGCATTGAGTCAATTGCTCACAGCTCATGCAGGATGCTTTTGGTTAGCATTCCCTTATGTGGTGTGGATTTACACAGGAATTTCAGCATGTGTTCAAGCTGAATAGTTTCCAGGCTTTTGTTGCACTTCAGTGAAGAACCCAGTTTCAGACGTAAGCGACGCAGGCCAGTGCAGCTTGTGAATAAACACACACAGATTTTCCCGATTTGACCAACTTTAATGGCGCAGTGGAGAAGAGGGGGAATATGCAGTGGCCAGAGTGACCAGGGACTTTGTGGTGTGTGAGCGAGATGCTTTCATTAAAATAATTCTATTATGTAGCATGCCGTTTGTTATACACTGGAGAGTAGCTCAGGACTGTGTGGGAAGGAACTGCAGATGCTGTTTTAAACCGAAGATAGACACAAAAAGCTGGAGTATCTCAGCGGGTCAGGCAGCATCTCTGGAGTGAAGGAATAGGTGTGGCTTCAGGTCGAGACTGAAGATGCTGCTTGTCCCGCTGAGTTACCCGAAACGTCGCCTATTCCTTTTCTCCAGAGATGCGGTCTGACCCGCTGCGTTACTCCAGGTTTTTGTGTCTTGCTGTGGAGTGGGCCTTGAATCCTTCTGGATCCATCGTACATTTAAATGACTACGTCTAAGCAACTAACACCAATGTGTTAGTATTTTCACATGAACAGAAGGAAGTCGAGACTCTACTTGCAGGCAGCTTCCTAGTAATCTTTCTTCTTGCAATCCAAGTTAAAAGGAGCGGGAGAGAGTGCCAGTAGCCATATCTAAGACGGTGCTGGAGCTTAGACTGTGACACTGAGCCAGGTCTGATGGACAACTCCCTGGCGCCAGTGGGACATCACATTACTTTACGATCTGAGATAATTGGCAGCGCTCCTTGGCAGAGACCAAACTGCTGCGAATTGCATTAGTGGACAAGTTCGGCTGGAGCTAATTGCTTTTTTGTTTCCTGGGCTCTGCTGATTCCCTGCCTTGTAAAGCACCTGAGTCAGCCCTGCTGGGACTGTGTCTGTGACTCTACTGCAGAGGTAGATCTCTGCTTCCTCGCGCACAACAGAGTACTGCGGCAAACGATTATTTCAATACAGGACAGTCCGAAGAAGGGTCTCGACCCGAAACGTCACCCATTCCTTCTCTCCAGAGACGCTGCCTGTCCCGCTGAGAAACTCCAGTCTTGTGTGGCTATCCTCAGTTATTTCAGTCACTTTTCTGATCAATGATTCTCCTGGTAATGGGCAGTGGGTCAGACATCACCTGTCGGCTGACGCAAATTGCCGGAGTAACTCAGCGGAACAGGCAGCATCTCTGGAGAAAAGGGATAGTTTAGTTTAGTTGAGTTTACTGTCACGTGTACCGAGGTACGGTGAAAAGCTTTTGCTGCGTGCTAGCCAATCAGCGGAAAGGCAATACGTGATCACAATCGAGCCGTTTACAGTGTACAGATACATGATAAGGGAATAATGTTTAGTGCAAGGTAGACTATAGACAATAGACAATAAACAATAGGTGCAGGAGGAGGCCATTCAGCCCTTCGAGCCAGCACCGCCATTCAATGTGATCATGGCTGATCATCCCCAATCAGTACCCCGCTCCTGCCTTCTCCCCATATCCCCTGACTCCGCTATTTTAAGAGCCCTATCCAGCTTTCTCTTGAAAGCAAAGGTAAAGCCAGCAAAGTTCGACCAGGGATAGTCCGAGGGTCACCCATGAGAGATAGTAGGGATAATAGGTGATGTTTCGGGTCGGGACCCTTTTTCAGACCAATGTTATGAAGTGTGAGACTACACGATAAATGGAAGCAGGATATTTCACCAAATATTTCACCTGCTCTCAACGACCATCTCACACTTTCCAGCTGGATAGCAATCAGACGTAGGAAGTTTGGCTGTGTCTTATCTTTAGTTAGGTCCTCCTACGTCTAATGTGGGGACCGTTATTACACCCCGACGTTTGCCCTCAGCGTGAGCAGCCGCAATGTTGGGGTCTCAGGCATGCGTCGCGGAGATATTGCACATTTGCCACGCTGCTGTGGTTTGTAAACAATGATGTTGAACTGCATTGAGAGGGGCAAGCATGCAACCGAGCTCCCATGCTGAACCTACAATGCAGTGGTCGCATTCCTTTCACTTCCCTTCCAAAATTGATTTCCAATGACTTCAGTGGGATCATCTTTCAATAGTAAAATGCAGGTGTAAGTCTGTGTTTTAACGTTTCAGCTCTGGGGAGAGAGAGACTGGTTTGTTTGTATTCCCAGTGTGGGGAAAGTTAAGGGGGGGTCTGACTGAGGTGGAAAGGTGTTGAGGGGCAAAGACAGGGAAGATGTTGCAAATCCATTCCCCCTGGCAGAGGCGTCTATAACCAGGGGGCCATACACTTAAGGGCAAGGGGTTTACAGAGGATATGGCGAAGATTTTTGTTTTCATTCAGAAAGTGATTGCAATGTGTACCACTCTGCCTCCACCATCTCTTAAGTCAGTGTGTTACGGATTTTCCACCTCCCTCTGGGCATTCTAAAACATTTAAGGAGTGAACCTCTGTGCCACGATATATAAGAGCAGGAGACAGAGATTGGAAAGTAGAATCACCATGATAGGTAATAGATGGCTGGCATGGATGTATTGGGCTGAAGGGCCTGCAACTTGTGGCACCACACAATGTCTCTATGTTATGTAAAACAGACCAGGAGAAATGTTCTGCTCCAGATTGTCTGACGTCACTAATCTGCACCAACTCTACATTGGCCCAGTGCTTTTTGAGTGATATAGGACTTAGTTAGTATTCCACAGAGATTTAAACTGGAGAACTAAATGGAGTTTCTACCTTAGAGTGCCAGAGATCCGGGTTCGTTCCTGACTACGGATGCTGTCTGTATGGAGCTTGCATGTTCTCCCAGTGACCACGTGGGGTTTTATCCGGCTGCTCTGTTTTCCTCCCACTCTCCAAAGACGTGCCGGCTCGTGGGTTAATTGGCTTCTGTAAAATGTTCCCTCATGGGACAATGATAGGACGAGTGCAGGTCGTCGAGGACTCGATGGGCAGCACTGTCTTCCCAAGCAGTATCTCTAAAAGTAAGACTAAACTAAACTAAAGAGGAAGGGGGTTTGAACTGATAAGGGGCACTGGTTTTAATGGAACTCGTGCAGGAGGAGAGGCAAAGGGAGAGAAGTCGCTCCTCCAACAGCTGGAGGCTTCATCTTGGGATGACACCAAGGTTGACAAGGAAATGATTCTTATTGTCCCAATTCCCTTCCCAAACCAGGTCTGAGCTGCTGGTGGGACAATGATGATGGGGGCAAACCAGAGCTGACAGACAGAGGAGTACAGAGACTACAGAGATGAAGATTGAAAGTTGCCCAGAAAGGAAGGTAACCTTATCCAATAAGCTGGTTAGAATTTGAAATCTATCTCAGCCCTTCCTTCATACACACACACCATATCATTTACCTAAACCTGAAAGCAATGGCAGATAGACATAGAGTGATACAGCGTGGAAACAGCCCCTTCAGCCCAACATTGCCCACACTGGCCAACACGTCCCAGCTACGCTAGTCCCACCTAGCCACATTTGACCTATATCCCTCCTAAACTGTCCTATCCATGTACCTGTCTAACTGTTTCTTAAACACTGGGATAGTCCCTGCCTCAATGATCCCCTCTGGCAGCTTGTTCCACACACCTACCGCCCTTCAAAATCTGAAGTTAAAACAGACAATTCTGCAAACACACGGCAGGTCAGGCAGCATCTGTTTCCCTTTTCCCATGTGCTGCCTAACCTGCTGGCTGTTTCCAGCATGTTTCATTTCACTCTCACTTCTGAAGCAAAGCCGCGCTCCTCCATTCCCTAATGAATTAGAATTTCCGACCGTTTTCTGTTTGAATAGTGGAATGTCTGAAATTATGGAAAAGTATCTGGTATCGAGGTTAGATTTGCCACTTCAGGTCTGCTTCCTCTGTGGCTACGTTGGCGTAGGGTTTGAACCTGAGAATTGGGAACAGGAGTTGCCATTTGAACCTGCCTTGCCATTCATGCTCTGTTGATATACAACAATGCTACTTTCCTTCACTGGCTCCTCACCCTTTGATTCCCTCAGTCTCCAAGTCAGTTTCCTCGATCATTCTCTGGATTGCCTTTCATTTAATGCAGTTTTTCATTAAAAACAGCTTTTATCCACGAGTAGTTGCTCTACTCAACAGCCAAAAATTGGTAGCCTCCGTTTGATCTGGTATTTTGTTGGTTCACATACTTGATCAATGGTGTTTTTTTCATTAATGTCTTATTATTATTAATGTTTAGTGTTTTCCGAGTCATTCGTAACTGTCACTGTATGTCATGTTGTTACTTGTGGGCGCAGCACCAAAGCAAATTCCTTGTATGTGAATACTTGGCCAATAAACTTACTTAGTTAAACCCCTGTCTCACTGTGCGAGTTGGCCCACGAGTGACCCCGAGTTTTCACTCGTGGTGATCACGTAGCGGGAACGTCGGAACTCGCACGAGCAACTTATCGACTCGTGGCGCTAACGGCAGGTACTCGGGAAACTTGTTAACTCGTGAAAAAAATCAAACATGTTTGATTTTTTCCACGAGTCAAATTAACTGTTCAAGTGTAAAATGGAAACATTTTAACTCGTTGCAATAACGTAGTGGCCCCGTGCGTTTATCTTAGTGTCTCGTGAGTGTACCGTGGGAACTTTAATAATCTGTTCTTTTGCTCGTAAGACTGAACCAAAGATAGACACAAAATGCTGGAGTTTATAACTCAGCGGACCAGGCAGCATCTCTGGAGAGAAGGAATAGAGTCGAGACCCTTCTTCAGACTTTCCTTCGCTCCAGAGATGCAGCCTGTCCCGCAGAGTTACTCCAGCATTTCGTGTCTATCTTCGGCCTTTCTGCCACTTGTCCCCGTGGCTTCACTCTGTCTCAATGAACGGCTTAAAGACCTGCCGAAGGGGCAAGTCTGGGGTGGTGGGTGGGATGTGTCCACGTGTGATGCTCCATCCACCCCCCCGGGGCCGAGAGTGTGGGATTGGGAAGGAACTGCAGATGCTGGTTCACACCGGAGATAGACACACACAATGCTGGAGTAACTCGGCGGGACAGGCAGCATCTCTGGAGCGAAGGAATGGGTGGCATTTCGGGTAAGTCTGAAGAAGGGTCTCGACTCTATTCCTTCTCTCCAGAGATGCTGCCTGGTCCGCTGAGTTGTGTGTGTGTCTCTCTCTCCCTCTCTGTCTATCTGTGTGTATCTGTGTGTGTGTCTGCTGTCGGGTCCCGGTGGCCGCTCAAAGTCACCCGAGCTGCTTGATTCCTCTGAAGTGGTGGCCAGCTGCTGTCTGTGTGTGTGTGTGTGTGTGTGTGTGTGTGTGTCTCTCTCTCTCCCTCTCTGTCTATCTCTGTGTGTGTGTGTGTGTGTGTGTGTGTACTGTCGGGTCCTGGCGGCCGCTCAGTCACCCGCGCTGCTTAATTCCTCTGAAGTGGTGGCCAGCTGCTGTCTGTGTGTATCTCTATCTGTGTGTGTGTGTGTGTGTGTGTGTGTGTGTGTGTGTGTGTGTCTCTCTCTCTCTCCCTCTCTGTCTATCTCTGTGTGTGTGTGTGTGTGTGTGTGTACTGTCGGGTCCTGGCGGCCGCTCAGTCACCCGCGCTGCTTAATTCCTCTGAAGTGGTGGCCAGCTGCTGTCTGTGTGTATCTCTCTCTCTCTCTGTGTGTGTGTGTGTGTGTGTGTGTGTGTGTGTCTGCTGTCGGGTCCCAACGGCCGCTCAATGTCAGTCACCCGGGCTGCTTCCTTTTTTAAAATTATTTAAAATAGAGATCCATTGCAAAAAAGTATTTAAAAACATAAAAAAACAAGAAATGCTTGGTAGAATGCGCATTTTCCCATTGTAGGTCATATCAATAGATGCGGCCGTGCTGAAATAACTCAAAACCACAGGATGGAGATGTATTTTAACATTGTTGCTTTATTAAACCATACCTTCATTCACGGTTGGCTCAAGAGTAACGGGAGAGGAACTTGCTAACTCGGGAGAGGAACTTGCTAACTCGGGAGAGGAACTTGCAACATCGCAGCAATTACATACCCGTGGGAACTCGGCCACACACTTGATCATACACTTGCAGTCTCGTGGGCAGCCACAAGTCTATCACTCGGGGTACCTCGTGGGTCAACTCGCACAGTGAGACAGGGGTTTTACTTACATAACATTCCATTGGATGAGTATTGTGGCTCACAAAGAGATTTGTTAAAGGATTACTGGCTGTAGCGCGACCTACCACAATGCCATCATCGGCGGTCACTCGAAACCAGTATGACTGTCCTCTCCAGAATACATACTGTAGTTACTCATCTTAGCTTGCACCTCCCAAATGTTAGTTCCACACTCTAGTATAGTTTATTGCCAGGTGTACCAAGGTGCAGTGAAAAGCTTGAAAATCAGTCTGAAGAAGGGTCTCGACCCGAAATGTCAACCATTCTTTCTCTCCAGAGATGCTGCCTGTCTCGCTGAGTTACTCCAGCATTTTGTGTCTACCTTTGTGAAAAGCTTGTTGTTGTGTGTTACGCAGGTGGCAGAAAGACTGTGCGCGATTACAATCGAGCCGTCGACGGTGAACAGAAAAGTGTGGAGAGATTGTGACGAGTGATTGCAGATCCACTTATGGGACCAGCGGGCAGAAAGTCGTGACTGCTGTTCATTGGAAGAACAGGAGTTTCACATGTACGAAGGAACAGCAGATGCTGGTTTACACCGAAGATAGACACAAAATACTGGAGTAAATCAGCCAGGTCAGGCAGCAACTCCAGAGAAAAGTAGCAGGTGACGTTTCAGGTCGAGACCCTTCTTCAGATTGAGAGTCAGGAGAGAGGAACAGATCAGAGCTGGCACCAATGACCAATGAAAGGTGGAGCCCACAATGGTCTCAATGACTTCCACATGCATACGTTCTCCTCCAATATGTACACTGTCCTGACTTGGAAATATATTTTTATTTGTTCTAATCCTTAGAATGTCCTATCCACTATCACTGTGGGCGTACCTTCATTGGCACTAGCTTATAAAGGTGGCTCATATCACATTCTCACGTGCAGTTGGGAATGGGCAGTAAATCCTGACCTTGCCAATAAAGCCCAGATCATAAAGGGCCTGTCCCACTTACGCAATTTTTTCAGTGACTTGCCAGCACTCGTCATAGTCGCAACAGGTGGCCGAAAATGTTCAACATGTTTGAAAATCCAGCAGTGACCGGAAAAAGGTACGACTCTTTGGGCGACTATTCACGACCATACAGGCTTCACGTGTCGACATGTCGCGGGGTGACTCCTGTATGGTCGACAGTAGCCGCCCAAAGAGTCGTACCTTTTTCTGGTCGCCGCTGGATTTTCAACATGTTGAAAATTGTCAGCCACCTGCTGCGACGATGACGGGTGCCGGCAAGACGCCAAAAAAAATCGCGTAAGTGGGACAGGGCCTTAAAGAATGAACAAATGTAAAAGCCCTGGATCATCCCTCATCTGTAAATCCCAACTCTGGGCTGGGAAGTGCAGTTCATCAACTGAAAAGTAATTGGAACAGGAATAGTTTTCAACAACAATTTAATCTGCTAATGTATTGCCTCCCAGTGAGATGCTGTTTCCATGTGTAAAACTGGAGCAGGTACCGGCAGCAAACTGTGCTCCCCATCTATCCACAGGGTGAAAGGGCCACTGTTTGGCTCGGATTGCCATCCTATGAATGTTATTACAATTCTTTGTTCTCGGTACAAGCTGTAGCTTATTTTCTGTTTCCCCCAGTTGCTGGGATATGGTTTTGATCAGACGAATCTTCAGACCTTGGCTGGCTCAGAATTCCTCCAATATTTTATTCACACCCTCAAGGCATCAAACCTGCAGGCCAATCTTTCTCTAATTTGGTGTGGCGGTCCATGGAATTCCACCAGCATCCCTCGGGATCGAGCAGTCTACATGTTTTCTTTCTGAGAAAGGAAATTTGGGAATCCTTCCTGAGTTATTCACATGAAGGAAAATTCCTGATGTACCGTGGCAAAACATGGTTTAACTTCCTCAAAAAATGTTTGATTTAAAAACGATAGCATTCTTTTCAATGAAGCTTATAAAATTTGTTCGGCTTTCTGCCACATTCCACGACCAAGTTTATTTAAACAACTTTGAACTTTGTTATGAGATTGGTGGACGTGTGTTAAATATAGGGGCTCTTTTTTGGGACATCGGAGGTTTAATGTCGCTGTTTATATAATTTACATGTTGCATGGAGAAATGGGATTGATGGGGAACGTTCTATAACGTGTCGAAAAATGTCTGCTGTTTCCAATATCAAATCACAACCCAAGTTTCCTCTAATGGCCAACATCTGATGGAGTTCCCCCATTAACCAAGTGGGAAAGGGCTGGTAATGTGTAACAGATACAACAAGCTGTCTGTTTTAGAAAAGTATCTGAAACCCACGTGTTTCTGCCTTAGTGCTGACAACATAATGAGTATGGAACCGTATGCCTGGATCAGTGATCCAGATAATAGATAGAGAGGCGGAGAGGAAGATAATCAGGAATCTCTTTAGTCAGAGGGTGGTGAATCTGTGGAATTATTTGCCACAAAAGGTTGTAGAGGCCAAGTCAGTGGATATTTTTAAGGCAGAGATAGATAGATTCTTGTTTAGTACGGGTGTCAGGGGTTATGGGGAGAAGGCAGGAGAATGGGGTTAGGAGGGAGAGTTAAATCAGCCATGATTGAATGGCGGAGTAGACTTGATGGGCCGAATGGCCTAATTCTACTCCTTGTCCTTATGAGCTATAGAGGGGGAGAATTGGTAACCATCTCCACCAGGTGGCGCCGCACGATGGCGACCCCGCCAACAGTCTGTCTTGTCCTTTTCTGTCCGTCTGAAGAAGGGTTTCGGCCCGAAACGTTGCCTATGACCTTCGCTCCATAGATGCCGCTGCACCCGCTGAGTTTCTCCAGCACCTTTGTCTACAATTTCTTCTTTAGTTGGTTTTAGTCTGATGTTAAATGTATGTCTTAGTGTGTCTTTAGTTTTGTATTATGTGGGTGGGAGGGGGCAAGTGGTCACAATTGGGGGGAGGGGGTGTTTTAATCAGTTTTAAGGTGAAAGGGGGTTATAGTGTGGGAATGGAGGGGCAGAGGCCAAAGACGTGTTGGAAAAGAAGGATGAAGGTGTCTACAAAAGATGCGTGATATCACTACAGTGCGGCAGACACACAAGGAATTGAAATAAGTCTAAATGTTTTATAAATAAAATTAAAATATATTCAGTATTCAGAGGGTTAAAAACGGAGAGGAGAAAAGAGGCCTTGACAACCAGCTTATTGTTGGTAAAACTGAACTGAGGCAGCAAGTCACAGGGTGGTTCATTTTGAGAGCATAATGAATCATTTTCTTTGGTAAATCTGGCAAACATCAAATCTGTTTCTGCGGCCCCTTCATTTGAGTGAACTCTTTGTGACACGTCACATTTAATGAGATTGTACAGAGTCGGAATGTGGGACAGAGGCAGTGCTGTGTATTGCAAAGTCCCATAACACTTAACAACCAATAGATCTGCTCCCCCTCATTCCCCCTCTAAATATATCTGCTCCAGGGGAGGAGAACAATATCCCTCTTTGCCTTTCAGAATTCCTGTTGTCTGTTATGTTCATTCAGGATACATTAGTGAGTCTTTTCCCTCACTCTGATATGAATGACTGACAACCTGTCTAGTACCGTGCTTATCATCTCCCCACTCCCTTCTGACTCTCTGAAGAATTTCTTTGTGTGACCTCTACGAGCACTCACCAATTCCAGCTGCGCTTCCGATTAAAGGGCCTGTCCCACTTTCCCGAGTTATTCACAAATTCTCCCGAGTTTTCAAACTCGCAGAATGTCCGTAACGAGTCCGTGAGAGTCCGTAGATATTTTGTAACGGCTCGTAATGCCAGCCTTAGGTACTCGGGGCATCAGGTAAGGCGGGACGTTTTTTCAGCATGTTGAAAAATGTCCACGAGTAAATAAATAGCCCCGAGTACCTACAGCTGGCATAACGAGCCGCTACGATATGTCCACGGACTCCTACAGACTCGTTACGAACATTCTGCGAGTTCGAAAACTCGGGAGAAAACTTTGTGAATAACTCAGGAGAATTTGTGAATAACTCGGGAAAGTGGGACTGGCCCTCTACATTTCTCCTTGCTCTTTCAATCGCTTCACTCCTCCCCATTCCTGTAACTTCCTCCAACTATGAGGCGATGGCCACTCCCTCTTCTCCTCTCTCCCATCGAGCAGAAGGTAGGGAAGTGTGAAAACACACACCTCCAGATTCAGGGACAGCAGTCCTGAACTACTATCCACGTCATTGGTGACTCTCGGACTATCCTTGATCAAACGTTACTGGCTTTACCTTGCACTAAACGTTATTCTCTTATCATGTATCTGTAGAATATAAATGACTCCATTGTAATCATGTATTGTCTTTACGCCGACTGGTCAGCACGCAACTAAAGCTTTTCACTCTACCTCGGTACGCATGACAATCAACTAAACCGAATTGAAACCCGTAAATCTCTGCACTCCTCCGATTGTGATCTCTTGGTTAATCTGTCCACTTCTGCGACCGTCATATCAGCTGCGCACTCTCAAATCTCACCTCCTACGTCTCTCTCTCTCTCAAGGATATCCCTTAAAGCCTGGCACTACTTGACCACACTCTAGAGCGGGACTAGTTTGGATGGGGCATGT
The DNA here is from genome assembly GCA_035221665.1 of Okamejei kenojei. NCBI lineage: Eukaryota > Metazoa > Chordata > Chondrichthyes > Rajiformes > Rajidae > Okamejei > Okamejei kenojei. The sequence continues at coordinate 35,334,685 of CM069159.1, read as the reverse complement.
TGGTCGGCATGGACGAGATGGGCCAAAGGGTCTTTTTCCAAGCTGTGTGACTCTATAACTGTGGCTATTTCACATGTCTGTATTAAAAGGTTGTGTGCCAAGCAAAGTTCTCTGAGATGTTTTAATACATGTATGGTACTATAGACACGTATGCAAGACACGGTATAAATATTTTGGAGCAAATTTAGCTACTGGATGGCTTTCAGGGCACCAGCAACAAGATTTACAATCTGCAGTGCAAGTTTATTACATGAAGAGTATGCGCAGCGGTAGAGTTGCTGCCTTTTAGCGAATGCAGCGCCGGAGACCCGGGTTCAATACCGACTACGGGTGCTGTCTATATGGAGTGTGTACATTCTCCCTGTGACCTGCGTGGGTCTTCTCCGAGATCTTCGGTTTCCTCCCGCACTCCAAAGATGTACACGTATATAGATTAAATGGCTTGGTAAATGCAAAAATTGTCCCCACTGGGTATAGGATAGTGTTAATGTGCGGGGATCGCTGGTCGGAGCTGACCCGGTGGGCCAAAGGGCCTGTTTCCGTGCTGTATCTCTAAACTAAACTAAACTAAGAGCCTTTAGCGATCAGTTCATAACAAGAGGATTTCACTATAGGAGTAAAGAGGTTCTTCTGCAGTTGTATAGGGCTCTGGTGAGGCCACATCTGGAGTATTGCGTACAGTATTGGTCTCCAAATTTGAGGAAGGACATCCTTGTCATTGAGGCAGTGCAGCGTAGGTTCACGAGATTGATCCCTGGGATGGCGGGACTGTCATATGAGGAAAGATTGAAAAGACTAGGCTTGTATTCACTGGAGTTTAGAAGGATGAGAGGGGATCTTATAGAAACATATAACATTCTAAAAGGACTGGCCAAGCTAGATGCAGGAAAAATGTTCCCAATGTTGGGTGAGTCCAGAACCAGGGGCCACAGCCTTAGAATAAATTGGAGGCCATTTAAGCCTGAGGTGAGAAAAAACTTTTTCACCCAGAGAGTTGTAAATTTGTGGTAATCCCTGCCTCAGAGGGCAGTGGAGGCCAAATCACTGGATGGATTTAAGAGAGAGTTAGATAAAGCTCTAGGGGCTAGTGGAGTCAAGGGATATGGGGAGAAGGCAGGCACAGGTTATTGATAGGGGACGATCAGCCATGATCACAATGAATGGCGGTGCTGACTCGAAGAGCCGAATGGCCTCCTCCTGCACCTATTTTCTATGTTTCTATGTAAGTTCCAATATCTGTGGAAGAGTCAGTTGTAAACGTGTGATTGTAAACGTGCGAGTGGAATGAGCTGGTTGTAGGATGGTGACTGAGGGAACATAGCAGGACATGGAAGTGCAATAAATCCTGCAGTCTGTGGGGTAGTGGTGAGAACATGCCCACCGGTAGTGTGAGCGTGTTCTCCACTGAGGGGATCCGAGAATGATTCCAAGAGAGTTTCAATCTAATCGTCAAGCACTAAAATATCAGAACGTTCAGGGTAACATTCTCTGCAGGGTCTGATCACAGGGTTTAAAGGTTTGGCAAGCAATATGGATAACAGATCATTGAACATAGAAAATTAAAATGCAGGATCAAGTCCTTCAGCCCATAATGTCTATGCCAGACATAATTGCAATAGACAATAGTTGCAGGAATAGGCCATTCGGCCCTTCGAGCCAGCACCGCCATTCAATGTGATCATGGCTGATCATCCCCAATCAGTACCCCGTTCCTGCCTTCTCCCCATATCCCCTGACTCCGCTATTTTTAAGAGCCCTATCTAGCTCTCTCTTGGCAAGACCAACCAATCTCATCTGCCACATAATCCATACACCTGCATATCCATGTGCCTATCTAAAAGCCTCATAAATGCTCCACCTTTTACCGGCATCCCCCAGCCTCTGCGTTTCAAAACTTACCCCACACATCTGCCATAAACTTCTCACATTCTCCCATCTCACATTAAAGCTATGCCCTCTATCTTTGACATTTCCACCCTGGTGGGATAAACATTCTGATTATCTACCTTATCTGGACCTATCATCATTTTATATATTTCTATCGGGTCCAAAGTGATAGATGTTGTTTAGTTTTGGGATACAGCAGGGAAACAGGCCGCTTGGTGCGCCGACCTGTAATCCCCGTACACCGACACTATTCTACACATTAGGGACAATTTACTATTTTTACCGAAGCCAATTAACCTACAAACCTGTACGTCTTTGGAGTGTGGAAGGAAACTGGAGCACCCAGAGAAAACCCACTCGGTCACGGGGAGAACGTACAAACTCCATACAAACAACACCCGTAGTCAGGATAGAACCCGGGTCTCTGGCGCTGTAAGGCAGCAACTCTACTGCTGCCCAGTGTTGTGAGACTATAATATGACCTTGGCACTTCGGACACAAGGCATACGACCAAAAGGTGGGCATCAACTGAAGTTTATCTAACTAGTCTTGTAGAAAACAATTGTCAAGAATCTGGTTCACTCAAGTCTTTATGTTGGACCAGTAACCAGTGCTAAATAAAACAATAGACAATAGGTGCAGGAGTAGGCCATTCGGCCCTTCGAGCCAGCACTGCCATTCATGGCTGATCATGGATGATCTTGGCTGATCATCCACAATCGGTACCCCATTCCTGCTTTCTTCCCATATCCCTTGACTCCGCTATCTTTAAGAGCTCTATCTAACTCTCTCTTGGAAGCATCCAGAGAACTATTCATGTCTGCATTTTAGAATTCCTTCTGGTATTTTGCCTGTGTATATATGATTGTATTATTATTAATAACTACACTGAGATCCCCACACAGTGGGCCCATGAGAGGAGCCCCAACTGCTTGATCTGAAGCCCGACAGGAAAAGATGAGGAACTGAGATAGATGGATTAGTAGGTGGTGGCAGATGGATAGTTTTTTTTAATATGAAGTCAAACTTATGAAACATAAGTGGAGCTTTGTCTGCATGAAAATATGTGAAGGAGTTGTAATTTTGCAAAGAGATAAAACGAGGAAAAGTTATACCATTCAGAAAAGACAAACATACAAAAAAAAGATACAAAGTGCTGGAGTAACTCAGCGGGTCAGGCAGCATCTGTGGAGAACATGGATAGATGATGTTTCACAGAGTGCTGGAGTAACTCAGCGGGTCAGGCAGCATCTCTGGAGAACATGGATAGGTGACGTTTCACAGAGTGCTGGAGTAACTTAGCGGGTCAGGCAGCATCTGTGGAGAACATGGATAGATGACGTTTCACAGAGTGCTGGAGTAACTCAGCGGGTCAGGCAGCATCTGTGGAGAACATGGATAGATGACGTTTCACAGAGTGCTGGAGTAACTCAGCGGGTCAGGCAGCATCTGTGGAGAACATGGATAGATGACGTTTCACAGAGTGCTGGAGTAACTCAGCGGGTCAGGCAGCATCTCTGGAGAACATGGATAGGTGACGTTTCAGGTCGGAACCTCTTCAAACATACAATTGGCAGAAAGAGCTCCAGTTTAACAACCAGATACACACCATGGTGGCAAAGATTAGGGATCACGCATGGACCCTACTCTCGACAAGGCTACACACCTTGCCCAATGTAGCAAGGTGATATGCTACAATTCGGCAAAGAGACTATACAGGATGCATAGTTCGGCAGTGGCATGGCAGTACAGCTGCTGCCTCACAGCACCAAATACCTGGTCTCAATCCTGATCTTGCATGCTGTCTGTGCGGAGTTCGTACGTTCTCCCCTGTGACCATGTGCGTTTTCTTTGGGTGCTCTGGTTTTCCCCCACATTCCAAAGGCATGCAGGTTTGTAGGTTTCTGTAAATTGCCCTCAGTGTGGAGGATGCAAAAGTGGGATAACATGGGTGATTGGTGGTCAGCATGGACCTGATGGGCCGAAGGGCCTGTTTCCCCTTGTGTAACTAAACTAAATTAAACTAAACACATCTTGTCTGTAATGCCCAAATTAATTGCAGAGTAAACTTCAAATAATCATGGGTGCATTGTGGACATTGAAGAGTCAAGAGTCAAGTCAAGTCAATTTTATTTCTATAGCACATTTAAAAACAACTCTCGTTGACCAAAGTGCTTTACATTGGTGCAGGTGCTCACATGCTACAAACAGTGGTACATAGATCAACAATACATACATAAATACATACATACAGCGCTCCCTCAGGGGACCTCAAGAAAGGCTTGCGAGTAGAAATAAGTTTTAAGTCTAGACTTAAAAGAGTCGATGGAGGGGGCAGTTCTGATGGGAAGAGGGATGCTGTTCCACAGTCTAGGAGCTGCAACCGCAAAGGCGCGGTCGCCCCTGAGCTTATGCCTAGACCGCGGGATGTTCCACAAAAGTCGGCCGATCTGAGGGACCTGGAGGTGGTGTGGTGGGTAAGCAGATTTTTGATGTAGGTGGGGGCAAGCCCGTTAAGGGCTTTGTAGACATAAAGAAGGAGCTTGAAATTGATTCGGAACCGCACTGGGAGCCAGTGGAGAGAGGCCAGCATCGGGGTGATGTGGTCCCTTTCTCGGGTGCCCGTCAGGAGTCTCGCTGCGACGTTTTGGAGTCAAAAGTGTTTCATTGTCATATGTACTGAAAATGGAACAATTCACTTCTTATTTGCACCAACCTGCCAGCTCTGCAAACACAATGACCATAGATTACACAATAAATAATAAAGGAAGATTTTATGCTGAAAGTGAGTTCTTGTGAAAATAAAAGTCCTGCTAAAATATGAAGAGATAATTTTCCTTATAGGATCCTAAGAAGACCAAAATTGGAAACACAAAATGTGCATCCCCCAAGTTAACCCAATTTTTAATATCAATGCAATTGTCTACAGCTGGAATTAATTTATCATCCCGTAAATTCTGAAATCTACGTTCCACGATAATCCCATTCACGCCACGAGGTAAATTGAACTGAGCTTGGTTACAGGGGTAATAATGTCAAGCTAATGCCCAAAGCAGTTCTGTTTCAACATAAATGAAGAAATTACATATTTCTATAATATTAGAAATGATAAAGCTGTTGGCTCAGACAGTTCAGGTGGTACTTCACATCCAATGTCAGAGATGTCTACCTCTAGATGAGATGTGACTAGGTTGAGGAGTGTGGGAGGCCCTTTTGAAGAATAGTTGGGAGTTTTCTTTGGTCTCCCAGCATTGAATTACATCAAAACTGAAGGAGTAATGCTTGTTAAAATAAGAGGCAGATAAGTGTTATTCTGCTGATATTGCAGTTGTAAATTCTAGGCTTCTGAGTTCCAGGTACAATATCCAGCTGATGTAAATCAATGCCATTGATTAGTCTTTTATGCTTTGGTCTGATGACTGATGTTCCTGCATCCTGTCTTGATGTATACAACAGTAATAATAATAATAACTTTATTTATAAAGCGCTTTAAACAACTACAGTTGCCACAAAGTGCTGTACATGAGAACTCATGGACAAGGCATTACAAACCATTAAAAACCGTAAGACGAAGGACTATAAAAAACACACTCTAAAAGTTAAAAGACATTAAAAGCACTAAGAACAGGAGCAAAGCCTCAGCCAGTGTTGAAAGCCAAGGAATAAAAATGAGTCTTGAGGGAGGATTTGAAGATGGACAGTGAGGGGGCCTGTCTGATGTGCAGCGGCAAGGTGTTCCAGAGTGCCGGAGCAGCAACAGAAAAGGCTCTATCCCCTCTGAGCCTCCGCTTAGACCTTGGTACCTCAAGGAGCAGCTGATCAGCTGACCTGAGGCACCGGGCAGGAGCATATAGGTGGAGCAGCTCAGAGAGATAAGACGGGGCGAGCCCATTCAGCGATTTAAAAACAAACAAAAGAATTTTGAAGTAAACTCGAAAATGCACTGGGAGCCAGTGAAGGGAGGCCAAAATTGGCGTAATGTGCTCCCTCTTTCGAGCTCCGGTCAAAAGGCGAGCGGCGGCATTTTGGACAAGCTGGAGACGAGCCAATGAAGCTCTTGCGACTCCAGAGTAGAGTGCGTTACAATAATCCAGCCTAGATGTAATAAAGGCATGGATTACTGTTTCAAAATGCTGCCGCTCGAGAATGGGCTTCACCTTTGCCAGCTTCCTTAGGTGAAAGAAGCTGGACTTAACCACCGCGCCTATTTGTTTATCTAGTTTAAAATCACCGTCCATCCTAAAACCCAGGTTCAAAACGGTTGGCCTTACGGACAATGCCAATGGGCCCAAATCAACAAAGGGAGGATCACGGCAGCCATTGGGTCCAAACAAAATCACCTCTGTCTTCCCTTCATTAAGTCCCAGAAAGTTTAAGGCCATCCAGGACTTAATGTCCTCAAGGCAAGACAGAAGTGATTTTAGAGAATAGTCGTCTTCTTTCCTGAGTGGCATATATAACTGGCTATCATCTGCGTAAAAGTGAAAGGAGATGCCATGCCTTCTTAAAATTGAGCCCAGAGGAAGTAGGTATAAAGAGAAGAGCAGGGGCCCTAGAATTGAGCCCTGTGGAACCCCATATACCATGGAGTGGAGGAGGATTCAAAGCCAGCAAGGCTTACACGCATGGTTCTGTCAGCCAGATAGGACCTGAACCATCCCAGGGCACTGCCACAAATGCCCACTTGGTGCTGTAATCGGGAAATTAAAATTCCATGGTCCACTGTATCGAAGGCAGCAGATAGGTCCAGCAAGACAAGGACCACATAATTACCAGAGCACAACTTCAGTCCCAATTCTTTTTCCTTTCTCCTCTGATGTAGTTGACTACAATGCGTTAGCAAGGACACTAACTCTCTCCCACTCCTAGGCCATGTGTTCAGGTGTGGCGCGCTCACCTGAGTCAGGAAGATTGTGTGTTCAAGCCAATTAACCTACAAACCTGCACGTCTTTGGAGTGTGGAAGGAAACCGAAGATCTCGGAGAGAACCCCACGCAGGTCACGGGGAGAACGTACAAACTCCATACGGACATGCACCCGTGGTCAGGATCGAACCCGGGTCTCTGGCGTTGTAAAGCAGTAACTCTACTGTTGCACCATCGTACCACCCAAAGCATAGAAGCAATAGTTTGCTTTGCAAAAGCTGGAGTACTTACCAGTTGATCCGTTAGAAAGCTTTGGGACTTCAGTTAACCTGAGAATAGTGTTTCTGTTTGGACTGGTCCATAGAGACTGCACTTGGATTTGCTCTTGGACTGAATGGGTATTTTTCTGTTCAAAGCTGTGGAACGTCCTGTCTTTATTCACTATCCTCAATGCTGAGCATGGCCTTCTTGTCATTTGATATGCACTTTCCAACAGGATGATGGCTGGATGGCAATCAGGGTGAAAGATTTTCCTTTAATGCACAGGCATGGAGTGTAGCCCTGGCAGACTTGCTGCCTCCCTCAGTGAGATCACCAAACGATTGCACAAACTTACCTTGTTTTGAGAACTTAGAAGTGCCAAAATGTGTTTCATAATCAGTGAGAATTTCTTGTTTTAAATATACACCTCAAAGTTTCAACTCTCTCTCAGTGCTGGGTTGAAAGATCTAGCCTAGGTTTTATGTTTAAGCATCTTTAGTTAGAAACATTGAAACATAGAAAAATAGGTCGAGGAATAAGTCATTCGGCCCTTCGAGCCAGCATCGCCATTCAATATGATCATGGCTGATCATCTAAAATCAGTTCCCCGTTCCAGCTTTTTCCCCATATCCCTTGATTCCTTTAGCCCTAAGAGCTATATCTAACTTTTTCTTGAAAGTTGGCTTGAACATAAATTTCTCCCACCATTGCACCAGTGTAGACCTATTCCGACTTGGAAAAGCAAACCTGCAACTGAATAACGCCGCATAAATTATCACTGATCAACTTTGATGATTCTTCAAGATGAAAAGTTGCCGTTTAATAAATTTTAACTTCTTATAGTATGCTAATGACATCCCAAAGGACACTTCAATATTATCAGATTTTCCGTCATGAATTTGTCCAGCCTGTAAATGGCAGAGCAGTTTGTGTAAATTATTAACACTGTAATTACATTCTTCCACTTACGGTGGCAATGTCGATCCTCTGTTTCCCATTATTTATTCGCAAGTCCACAGCTTGTGCTGCGCACTCCATATGGGTTTGGCAATGAGCCGCCCAAGTTACCCAGCTTGATTTTCAGACTGGGCTCCCCGAAGCTGGGAATGGTGTTGCCATAATTGACTTCAGTTTCCTCAGAGTGAGAAAAAGAGCCAGCATTCACAATCCTGGCAATTGTCGCCTTCGATGAGCTCGACGCATTCTAGTCCAACAGCCCACAGTCCTTCAACTGTTTTGATTCATTCATGAAGACTAACCATCTAAGCCAAGTACCAGATGGCCACAGGCGGCTAAGGCAGGGAGTAATTGGACCACGGCACATCATTGTAACTCACCTCGCTTTTAAAATCATGGGCTTCTTTTGGTTTATACCACAGTACAATATTAGGAACATTTGCAAAGCAGATATCAGTTCAAATCTGAGAGTATTACAAGGTGAGAAACTGGTGCAGTGAAAATGGAGCCAACATTGACAATTTCTTATCATAAATGTGCATTGTGATTTGAAATGGAAGAAATTCCATTTCAAATGGAATTTCTTCCATTTGAAATTCAAATGGAATAGTGAGTGTAGAACAATTGAAGTTTTAATGTTGAATAAAGATGATGCGCATAAGTGTAACATTTTAAGAATATACTGCTAATAAATGGATGTTGGAAAATGGCAAAAGATGAAATCGGATTTCATTGTCAATCAGGTCACATATATCTTAGATACAATATGAAGGCAATTGTTGTTGTTGATATATTTGATTTGAAAATTTTATTTTTACTCTATCGCTAAATCTCTAATGACAGGAAAAGCACCCCAAGAACTAATTGTGGAAAAACCAATTTCATTATCAATGTGTATTTTAAAGAACGAAATGTGATTATTTATGCAGAAAAAATGCAACAACAAGAAAACCTTAATCTCAATTTAATCTCAACACCAATGTAGAGGTGGGTATCTGCTTGCAGCTGCACAGAGGTTACTCTGATAGTCCACAGCAGTGCTGAGGAAATTCTATAGTGTTAGAGATGCCATCTCTCAGTGTGAGACAGGCAACTACGTTTTCATATGTGTGTAATATATCCTATAGTATCACTTGGAAAATTGCAGAAGAGCTTGTTTCTGTGTCTTAGGCAATATTTATCCCACAATTGATGTCACTTAAAATAGATTAACTTATTATTCATCATTTGACAGTTGTCTGGAATGCATGAAATGGCGAATGCAGAATGAAAGGAAAAAGTGAGCAGAAATCCAATATTTGATGCCCGTGTTTACTGTGACATTACTATTATATCTCTGGTGGTTTATTTGATTTTTAACGGAGTATGTGTGTGTATAGGTGGGAGGGGGGGAGGGGGGGGAAAGGAGGGGGGGGGGGGGTTGCAGTGACTGCAATAACAATACCCAGGAGAGGGGGATGGGGGTGACAAGAGATCACAAATGTTCTGTGCAGATTAACACATCCAGTTTCCTCCAATCCAACATCCCTGCTTTCTACGGCGCATCTATAGTAGTTGGTAAGGGTTGCTGGGGACATACCGAACTTTCTGAGCTTTCTAAGGAAATAGAGCTATTGGTGTGCTCTCTTGACCAAGGCTATGATGTGGCTGGTCCAGGTTGGTGACATTTATTCATAAGAACTTGAAGCTTTTGACCATCTTCTCCTCGGCCCATCCATGTGTGTGTGTGCACTGCTTCACTTCTAGAAGCCAATCACTATCTCCTTTGGCTTGTTGACATTGAGGGACAGGCTGTTGTCTTGGCAGCAGGTTACGGGGTTCTCATTCTCCTTCCTTTGCTCTGTCTCGTCATTATATCATAACTGGCGTTCTGTCAGGATCATCATTGGTGGCCATTGTAATTGACTAGCGATCGCTTCTATTGGCATTTGTACACTGATACGCTCTTAAACAATATACCATTTATTATTTGTAGCGAGCAGTGACAAAATAAATGTAGAACTGTTAAAAAGACATTTGTAAATGTTTGATAATCCTGCAGGGAAAAACTTTTGGGCCTGTCCCACATAGGCGATTTTTTTCATCATGTTGAAAATTTTTGGGTGACAGTGGCGACATTTTGGGCTGTCGTGGGTTGTTGTCAAGTTAATGGAGGTTGTCGCCAGGTGATGTAGGCTGTCGCCGGTGCTGACTTCAGTGAATTCCATTGTCCTAGTCGCCGGCAGTCGCCTAAAACACTGCCTAAGTGGGAAAGGCCCATTTATTGTTGAGTGTCTGAAACTCTCTAGATCATAACCCCTTCCCCTCCTTGACATAAATGTTTTTAGTTACGTGATTTTCTACGACGCGAGGTTTCTTAGGAACACAACTATCGCGTTCCAGCAGATCTACCTGTAGTTTGTAACTGGGATCATCACAAAACACAGATCTAAGGAAATCTATTCATAAGCAGACTGCAAGCACAAGCCTACTATGCCTGAAGAAGGGTTTCGGCCCAAAACGTTGCCTATTTCCTTCGCTCCATAGATGTTGCTGCACCCGCTGAGTTTTTCCAGCATTTGTGTCTACCTACTATGCCAGCACTGTGACTGAAAGAGGCTGCAACTACCGCAAGTGGGGAACATGGCAACAAACATTCTTCAACACAGGTACTTCTTCTGTAAGATGAACAGACTGCAGATTATCCTGTCAGATGAAATGAATCTGGTTTCAAAGCTTCCAACAATACTTCCCCACTGTACTGAAACAATGCTGAAACATTTCTGTGATGAGGATCCTGTTGCAAAAGTGTTTTTTTATTTGGATTCGAAGTCTCCCCTGACCAGCAAAGACAAGTAAATTGAAACAAAATGACAGGTGTCTGTGCTCCAGTGTCCTAATCACATCCAAATGTGGCCTGACAAAGGCGGCTTTGAGGAGAAGCAGGTTACAGTACAGGGTGGAGGGGGATAATTTTACAGTAACTGGGCAGTTTCCAGCATGCCTGTGGTGGATAACAGTGTGCCCTGTGTTTTTATGTTCAACCTTTCCATAACCTCTTTGTTTGCTCCATGCCACCATGCACTGACATTCCCAGGCACTGTGTGTCCAGTTCCAGGGTTGGTGGTGGAAGCGGGGCAAAGGTCACCCTCCACCGGGATTTCAAATCCTTCGTTTTATTTTACTGTTTTCGAAATTCCTTCCAAAGAAAACCGTACGCTTCAGGGAAGTTGTTAAATGTGTGTACACTATTTAAAAAAACCTCCCCCGGGAGCTACAATATTTGGATTTATTTTACCGCAGGTGTGGCCTCTTCAACAAGCGGGTGGGTTATGGTATAACTCAGGATGCCAATAAGCTTTTATTTTGAAGCGAGATTTAAAGAAAGTGCTTGCATAACTTTAGAGTCTCTCACAGCCTCAGAAAGTCTGAAGTCTAACATGATTCCAGTCAGTGGTAGTTTTGGTGGATATTTGAGGTTGTAATGCATGAGGCAAGCTAGTCAATAGGTACAGAGCAAGAACAAGAGTCATAGAGAGATGGAGTATGGGATCAAGCCCTCTGCTCCTCCATCTGTACCACCTTTTCATGCAGCATCTCTGGAAGACATTGACATAGAAAATAGGTGCAGGAGTAGGCCATTCGCCCCTTCGACATGATCATGGCTGATCATCCTAAATCAGTGCCCCGTTCCTGTTTTCTCCCCATATCCCTGGATTGCCTTAGCCCAAAGAGCTATATCCAACTCTCTCTTGAATACATCCAGGTGAGAGAATTATAAAGGTAACATTGCCATGCCAATCAAAATGGCCCAGGAAGCTCAATTGACCAAATCACCTGAGTCTTCAATGTTTCTATGAGGGATTCAGGAACAAAGGGAGAGGATAAAGTTTCTTCAAGAGGTGAAATATAATCCGCTGCAAATTCAAAGCTGCATAATTTGTATTAAAATTGTCCAAATCAGAGAATCGTACGAGGGAGAACTAGGCCACTTGGCCCGTTGAACCAGTCTCCGTTTAAACTGGCTGCAAGTTTAGATGCTGTTGCTACTGTTTCCATTAGCTTCTTTTCTTTATAGATAGTGAACCTGGTCCCATTTAGAGGTGCTAATCTCTTCTCCCTGCCCATTCTGGTGGCGTATGCAAGGCAAGAGCCGCTAGCCATCTTCCTCCTCTGCCATTTCAGCCAAATTAGTTCACTTTTATTAAATTGTGTTCATTCAAGTGGCACGGTGGCGCAGCGCTAGTTACTGTTTGATCCAGACCATAGGTGTTTGCCTGCACGGAGTTTGTACGTTCTCCCCGTGCCCGTGTGAGTTTTCTCCTGAATCTCTGGTTTCCTCCCACACTCCAAAGACGTACATGTCTGCAGGTTAATTGACTTGGTATAAGTGTAAATTGTTCCTTTTGTGTGTGTAGGATAGTGATAGTGTGCAGGGACCGCTGGCCAGCATGGATTTGGTGGGCCGAAGGGCCTGTTTCCGCGCTGTATCTCTATACTAAACTAAATTAAACAAACTAGTTTTGAATTTGTACTCCTTTTGAGAGAAGTGCTTCTTCTCACTGCGAGTGGGTCCCTTTGACTTTGAGCAAAGGTGTAGAGTTGCAGATTGATGAAAGGTACAAGATGATACTGAAGTGTGGGGACTCTTTGCCAGTTGGTCCCAGAGGAGGTCCAACAATCAGCCGATACAATCGCCCCACTCTTTCAAATTTCTTTTCCCTCCTTATTGTACGTGAGTTTGCCTTGATTGTATTTAGGTTTAGATTTACCTGATTTGATTTGATAGCGTGCAAAGCAAAGCTTTATTCCTCGGAACACGTGACAATAATACATCTAATGAGTGAAATGTAAAACAGTGGCTGACCAGACCACTTACTGACCAGACCACTTCACTTACCCAGACCACAAAATCAACCCTCGTGCTTTAAAGTAGCCAGGTGGCAAGGCTTGGTTGGCCTGTATGGAACTGATAGGTCAAGGTTAATGATCGAACGCTGGCACTTTAGTGACCCTGCAGACCAGAATATTGCCATCTACTGGCCCTTGGTTGAAAGTGTGTTTGTCTGCATTCCTGGGGAACTATAAAATTCCACAAGAGGTTTAATTGAAATTGGGACAATAAAATTCTTACTTGCTCATCTTTACAAGCACATTAATGCTACAACATAACAATAAATGTGCAATAAACAAAAGGCAATAAATCACCAGTTATACGAGGTATGCAGACCATAACAGTGCGAGCCAAAGTATGAAGTGCACCCTTATACAAAGTCCAGACTAGTTTGGTGCTGAGGTAGGGTTGCGGTTAGGGTAGCGAAGGGTAGTTCAAGAACTTGATGGGAAGCTGCTGCTCCTAAACCTGGATGTAACATTTCTCAGGCTTCCGTACCTTCTTCCAGGAGTAGGCCAATCGGCCCTTCGAGTCAGCACTGCCATTCACTGTGATCATGGCTGATCATCCACATTCAGTACCCCAAAGTAGCCAGATTAGAGTGTGGCCAGCACACAACAAAAGCTTTTCACTGTACCTCGGTACACGTGACAATGAACTAAACTGAGCTGAAACATGATGCCAAGTCTCCTGCCTGAAGGTGACCAATATCTCTCCATTCCCAGCATATCCATGTACATATCTAAAAGCCTCTTAAATCCCACTATCGTATCTGCCTTCACCACCACCCTTGGCAGCAAGTCCCAGGCACCTACTGCACACTGTGTTAAAAAAAAAACTTCTCACACATTTCCTTTAAAGTTATGGCCCCTAGTTTTTGACATTTCCACTTTTGGTGCCAACATTTCCCTCCTTCTGGTTCTCAAGTGCAGGACGGAGAAATCTTCCTCTGCATTTGTTTGCCCGGCAAACCCAGGCTTGGCCCAAAGCTTTGCATCCTGCGACAAATTGAATTGGTTAGAAATTGGTTAGAAACGTATAATCTTTAATGGCTGCGAGCAGCAGCAGCAGGATCTCTCCAGTGATCAATCAAGAGAGAAGAGCCTTGGATAGCAATATACCAATGTGTAGAATCAACTGCAAAGACCACTCGGTGCTGTTACTGTGACCGCTGTATCTATTAATCTGTGACATGGGTCAGCCTCAACCACAAGGCTCTCCAAGGCCCAAGGACCCAATCTGTTGATGGAGTCCCAGTGTTTGGATTCTGGAGCTGCCTTTTATACACTTGGCTGGAGCAGTTCTGCAGCTCGGAATAAACTGTTCTGCAGACTTTGATAGAAGTCAAGCATATTGATTGGGCATGTTTTATATAATCGTTGCCTCTGCGCTGATATAAAGAAGCACTGCCTTGAAGCATTGCAGCTTAATGACCACGTTACAGTTTGTAGAGACAGACTCCGTTATAGTGAAACCATGGCTAGGATTCAGTGGAGAGGTAGCGCAGTGTTTAGATTAGCTTAGTTTAGTTTAGAAATGCTGCATGGAAACAGGCCCCTTGGCCCACCAACTCCGTGCCGACCAGCAGTCCCTGCACGCTAAAGCTATCCTACACACACTAGGGGCAATTTACAACTGTACCAAACCAATTAATCTGCAAACCTGTACGTCTCTGGAGTGTGTGAGGAAACCGGAGATCCCGGAGAAAACACATGCAGGTCATTGGGAGAACATACAAATTCCTTCCAGACAGCACTCATAGATAGAATTGAACCCGGGCCTCTGGCGGTGTAAGGCAGCAACTCTACCGCTGTGCTACCGGGCTGCCAAAATATCGGAAACGCTTCACGACTTTGAGTGTGATGTGGTGCAGGAGTTGGCAATGCTGTCTCACTGCTCCAGCGATTCAGGGAAGAGATGAGACGTTTTGCCTTCCATCACAGTGAGGAGGTGCCTGGAGATTCACTGTGAAGGATGTTTGTGTTCAATTGTGTTAATTGTGTGTTTTGTTGCTTTTTACTGTCTTGACTGCATGGTACGAAATTTCTTTCAAACTTGTTTGAATGACAATGAAGGAAATTCAATCAATTCAATTCAATCAATATCTGAGGCGGGTTGCTGCCTTTGTGGAGTTTGCATGTTCTTCCTGCGACTGAGTGGGTTTTCCCTTGGGAGTTCTGGTTTCCTCCCACATACCAAAGATCAGATAGTGGGAAGTAGGATTGGCTGGTGTGGATTAGCCCATGTTTAGTTGTGTGGCAGGAGAAACAGGCAGAGAAGTTGATGGATATGAAAAAGATTAAATGGGATTAAGTATCATAGGGTGGTAATAAACCCTTCAGTACAGGGGTTCTTCAGTCAGGGTATTGAATAGAGAAGTTGGTATATTTATGTTACAGTTGTGCAAAATAAATTGTTGAGGCTGTATTTAGAGCACTGTCAAGAAACTCAAGTCAAGTCAAGTCACTTTTATTTCTATAGCACATTTAAAAAACAACTCTCGTTGGCCAAAGTGCTTTACATTGGTGGAGGTACTAACGTTATACAACAGTGGTTCATAGATAAGTACATATATCAATACATACATATAGCCCTCACTCAGAGGACGTCTAGAAAGGCTTGAGAGTAAAGATGAGTTTTAAGTCTTGACTTAAAAGAGTCGATGGAGGGGGCAGCTCTGATGGGAAGAGGGATGCTGTTCCACAGTCTAGGAGCTGCAACCGCAAAGGCACTCTGTTTGCAGTCTCGGTCACCATACTATAGGAAGGATGTCAACAAGCTGGAAAGAGTGGGGAGAATATTTACAAGGATGTTGCCAGGACTTGAGAGCCTAAGCAAAATGGAGAGGTTGGGCAGGGTTGGACTTTATTCCTTTGGAGTGCAGGAGTTTTATAGAGATGTACAGAATCATGAGTGGAATAGATAGGATGAATGCACAGTCTTTTACTCAGAGTAGAGGAATCAAGAACCAGCGGTGGGAGGGTTTAAGGAGGGAGGGGAAGAGTCACTCGGAGCCTGAGGGGCAATATTTCCACACAGAAGGTAGTGGGTATGGATCGATGCCAGAGGAGTTTGTTGAGGCAGATACTTGAACAACATTTAAAATACATTTGGATAGATACATGGATAGGAAAGATTTAGAGGGATTTGGGCCAAATGTGGGTGGTGGGACCAGCATAGGTGGAACATCTAAGGCGACCTGGCCTGTTTCCACGCTGTATGACTATGACTCTATAAGAATCAAGAGAAATTAAATGTTAATGGATGCCAATGGAACAATGTCATTCTTACTTGTTGGAGGTTAGCAGGCCAGTAATAAATAGATGACATATAATAATCAAAAAATGAAATAAATTAATAACCGTAACACTAGATAACCATAATAGTGCAATAACTGAAATGTGTAGACCAAAGACACAGTCCACAGGAAATCGTAGTTAAGGGCCTGTCCCACTTATGTGATTTTTTCGGCAACTGCGGTGACCAGAACAAAGTACGACTCTTTGGGCGACTATTCACGACCATACAGGCTTCACCCCGCGACATGTCGCCAGGGTGTCGTCTGTATGGTCGTGAGTCGTCTCCTCAGTCGCCCAAAGAGTCGTAGCGTCTTTCTGGTCGCCGCTGGATTTTCAACAACGACCTATGACGGGCGCCAGCAGTCGCTGAAAAAGTGGCGTAAGTGGGATAGGCCCATTACTGAGGTCACTGTTGTGCAGTAAAAGGAACAACCAATTCCCACAAAGAAGGGTCTCGACCCGAAACGTCGCCCATTCCTTCGCTCCACAGATGCTGCCTCACCCGCTGAGTTTCTCCAGCATTTTTGTCTACCTTCGATTGTTCTAGCATCTGCAGTTCCTTCTTAAACAACCGATTGCCACAATGTGCTCTGTGTTCTGCACAGTGTTGAGTTTCCTTCTCTGGTTTATGTTGATGCAGATTAATACTTTCATGGGGTGCACATCCAATGGTGGGGAGAGGTCAGGAACCATCACGTGAACTGCCCCCAGTAATGCCTGGTCCAATTTAGCATCTGATGTAATTCCGCCAAGATATTGCACTGCCTAGTTCCAAATGATCAGCAACGTGACCCAATTCCTAGGCTATGGAACAGACTAAATATTGGGCAGACTGAGCTTACAGCAGGAGGGATATTAACTTCACCAGATTCGCAAACAGAAGGCCATCAAGTGGAACCCTAAATATGCACTAATTTATTGTCGATCGGTATAGCTGCGGATTATGTAAGGTCAGCTGGGATCACTCTGAGCCCTGGATGGCAAGCTCATGGCTCCAAGCCCAAACTGAGAACAAATCTGGCTTTATATTGCGAATGTCCAAGCTTCTGACCCTTGGCTGAGCTATAAACTGAGGCCGTGTCTCGTGGCACTATTTTATGATGAGCATGAGCGATATCCCTGGGCGCCAATGCCAACCTGCAACCCACAAACAAAACAAAAAAGAAATGATGCAGGGATTATCATGGAAGCTTATTGTGCATAAACTGGCGGCAGTGTTTCCGACATTACCACAGAGACTACACTTCAAAAGTACTTTGCTGGTTGTAAAGTGCTTGGGAGGTCCTGAGTTTGTGAAAGGCACAATGTAAATGCAAGTGGTTTCCTCTCCTTTCAGATCTAAAGGCTTGAGTTAAGACCTATCGATCAAATCAAGTTCAAAGACAGGATGGCAGAAGAAGCATGTCATTTTAATGAGCAATTTGGCATTGCATTGTCTGCTTTACCCTTTTGAACCTCACAGAGCATGTATCCTTTGATAGTTCAACCGTTTAGGACATAGCAAACTCATCTGCAAGCTTCCCTCCTTTGAAGCCAGACAGCAATCAAAACCATTGGTGATGTCTGCGAGGTGTGGGCTGGAATCTACAAATAAAATACCCATTGTCCCTTTAAAGGGCCAATAACGATTGGATTTCCCTCCACCCCAATTCCACCCCCCTCTCCCTCCTCCGTGTCTATTCTCTAGCAAAGGGACTACTCGACAAATCCCACTTCCTAATTTTAAATTCAGTTTTTAAAAAAAGAGCAGCCTCCAATTTATTTGAGCTATTCTTATAGACGTTTGCCCAAAAAAGCAAAACTGAGTTATATATATATTTTTTTAAATCACAGAATAATTTTTATACATCGTGTTGACCACAGAAAACATAGCACAGATGTGAAGATGACAAGTTAAACAGCATGAAGAGTGTTTGATATTGGAGGTACAGAAGAAAAGAATCCATGTTTACAACAAAAGAGAGGCCAGTTTATAGCCATTTCATTGTCAGAAATACACGGGGACCTTGTTTATATTATCTCGTCCCAGACTATCCGATTGTTTTTGTCATTGCTAGGCTGTAAGATGATCAGGAACGTTTGTGCACGATATACAGTACAGGATACAGTGAGAAAATGGTAGGATCAGAGAGAGGAAGGCAGGCTTTATCAGCCCTGTTAGTATTAACCCTAATTCTAGACAAACATCTCCACAGTTAACAGGATCTGATGCTCGCAATACAGTCTTGTTTTTAAATGGCAACTTTAAGAAATCACACTGCTCGTGGAATTATGTTGCTGATCCTTCTGCAGGCTCATATTCACAGAAAGTGAAAGGAAATCAAAATTAAGCTTTTGTAGAACAATACAGTTGTAGAACTAGAGCGCTGACTGTGTGGAGTTTGCGCGTTCTCCCTCTGATTACCTGGTCTTCCTTCGGGTGCTCTGCTTTTCTCCCACATCGGAAAGACACGCAGGTTGGTTGGTTAACTGGCGAGAGTAAAATTGCCACTAATGGGTGTGTGAGGTCAAATCTAGGGGGAGTTGATCTGAATGCGGGGAGAATAAAGCTGTGAATCAAGGCCAGAAAATAGGGGGCAGCATGGTGGCGCAGCGGTAGAGTTGCTGCCTTACAGCGCCAGAGACCCGAGTTCGATCCTGACTACGGTTGTTGTCTGTACGGAGTTTGTACGTTCTCCCTGTGACCGTGTGGGTTTTTTCCTGGTGCTCCGGTTTTCACCCCTACATCCCAAAGACATACAGGTTTGTAGGTTAATTGGCTTCGGACAAAAGAAATTGAAAATTACCCCTTGCGTGTAAGATAGTGTAGGGCTGAATGTGTCACTGGACAGCACGGACTCGGTGGGCCAAAGGGCCTGTTTCCACGCTGTATCTCTAAACTAAATTAAACTAAACTAAGTCAAGTCACAGCCACAACCTTGCTTCATCACTCTACTATTCCCATAAGAAAGATCAGCAAAATGCAGCAATACTGACGAACACAGGCCTCATTTGGTAAAAGATTTCAAAGTAAGTTAATGGGTATCTTAAGGATTAGGAATAGATCCTATGCTTCAACGGGTCTTTAATGTTCGCATTGCGTAGCTCACACATGCACATGTTGCCATATTTTGACACCATTTACAGTTTAAATACAGCAAGCAAATGAAGGGTTAAACCAGGCGCTAGTACTGCAGACCACTCAACTGGCCAAAGAGGGTGCGAAAGTGTTAAGGAATTTGTAAGGTAGTAACCAGTAACAGAGTTAATAATCAGTAGAAACTCTGTGTGACCTGGAAATTCCACTGTAGATAAGACTTTTGTCAATGCTTAAGAAACTTTAAACTTTTCTTCTCGATTTTAGGCCTTGTTACAAATGTATATCATGCTTCACTGTTCAAATGGAATTCACCAGGTGAGTGAAAATATATTAGAGGACTTTGCTAATGGCAAGCGAAACAAGGAGCCCTTTCATAAATCACATGGACCCGTAAAGTGCCTTTAATTAACAAAATCTCCTTAAATTACATAGCAATTCTCAATTGGCTTTTCAGAGAAAGCTGATGAGGTTGAAGGGTTTATTCTTCAATGATGCAGGTTGTCTAGTTGTTGGGTTAAAACAAATCTAATTCATGAAATGGTTGTTCGAGTCGTTGATGCGTAGAATTATTCTTTAGAAGGATACCAAGTAGATTAGGGCGCACGGTGGTGCAACTGCTGGAACTGCTGCCTCGCAGCGCCAGAGACCCGGGTTCAAGCCTGTCCTCGGGTGCTGTCCGTGTGGAGTTTGCACAATCTCCCTGTGATGGCGTGGGTTTCCTGCGGGTGCTCAGATTTCCTCCCACATCCCACTGACAGGCAGGGTTTGTAGGTTAAATGGCCCTAATGTGCGGGGAGTAGGTGAAAAAGTGGGGTAACATAGAATTATGGCACACTGGCAGAGCAGCAGGGCTGCTGCCTTACCAGAGACCCAGAGACCCAGAGACCCAGAGACCCAGAGACCCAGAGACCCAGAGTTTTTTACGTTCTCCCTGTGACCGCCTGTGTTTTCTCCAGGCGCTCCGGTTTCCTCCCAAAGACACACACGTTTGTAGGTTAGTCGGCTTCAGTAAAATTGTAAATTTCCCCTAGTGTGTTGGATAATTCTAGTGTTTGGGGTGATCGCAGGCCATCACGGACTTGCTGGGCCTGTTTCCATGCTGTATCTCTAAAGTCTTAAACTAGTTGGAATGGGTGATAGATGGTCAGCATGGACTTGATGGGCTGAATGGCCTGTTTCTATACTGTATCTATAAACTTAAACTACATGCAGTTTAGCTGGTGATCTTTGGAGTGCATCATGCGTCAGTTCACACCCACTGCACGAGATCGCTTGGGGTTGATATAGATTCATTATAGAGGGAACTGGAAAATGAAAAAAGGTTCTGCAGATAGATGAAACAGAATGAGAGGAGGCCATGTGGGTTGCATTTCTATGACACCTTACTTTGTTACAAAGCACAAAATGCTTCACAGCCAGTGAGGTACCTTCTGAGGAGCCACTTGCCAGAGTGGTGGAATCAAGCATCAGATGACGCAGGTTTAAGATGAGAGGGGAAAAATTTAATAGGAACCTGAGGGGCAACTTGTTCACACGGAGGGTGTTGGGTACATGGAATGAGTTACCAGAGGGGGTAGTTGAGGCAGGTACTATAACAACATTTAAAAGACATTTGGACAGGTACTTGGATAGGAAAGGTTTAGAGGGATATGGGCCAAACATAGGCAGGTGGGACTAGTGTAGATGGGGCATGTTGGTCGGTGTGGACTAGTTGGCCTGTTTCCGTGCGATATAACTTTATGAAGACCGCAATGCGGAGGATGCAATAGGCAATTTCTGCCCAGTAAGCTCCCAGACATGTAATGTAGCAATGGGCAGTTAATCGGTTTTCCAGTGAGGTTGACTGGACGTTAACCCGACTACTGGCGAGTTTTTTTCCACTCTCGGCCATGATCGGGTATACTCGAGGACGGCACTGAACAGGTTAAATATTGTGCATGAAGGAAGTGCAGATGCTGGTTTACACTGAAGACAGACACAGAGTGCTGGAGCAACTCAGCAGGGCAGGCAACATCTCTGGAAAGAAGGAATGGGTGATGTTTCAGGTCGAGACCCTTCTTCAGACCCGACCAGACCTAAATATTGAACTAAATATTAAATAAATAAATTCAGTCTGAAGACAGGTCTTGACCCAAAACCCGCCACCTATTCCTTCTCTTCAGAAATGCTGCCTGTCCCGCTGAGTTACTCCAGCATTTTGTGTCTATCTTGGTGTAAACCAGCATCTGCAGTTCCTTCCAACACATTAAAGATTGACCTGGTCACTTTGTGTAACTCCCTCGACCCTCCTTGACAGAGTACCTTGATACCTGGGTTGAGTTTTGCCAACCCCATGCCCCACTTCCTTGCACACTCTCTCACCACTCCAGACTGTTGCATGTTGGCCCTGGGATTTCTGGTATGTTGCCTCCTCTTGGATGTTCACAGAGGGAGTGGGCTGCCGGTGCCGGGATAAGTTTGCGTGATAATCATTCTCCAGTCATTGTGGCTCGCATCACATTGTGATGTCTCTTGCCCAGAGTTGGGGAGTTGAGATCCAGAGCACATAGGTTCAAGATGAAGGGGAAAAAATTTAATAGGAATCTGAGGGGTAACTTTTTCACACAAAGGGTGGTGGGTGTATGGAACACGCTGCCAGAGGAGGTAGTTGAGGCTGGGACTATCCCAACATTTAAGAAACGGTTAGACACGTACATGGATAGGACAGGTTTGTAGGGATATGGACCAAGCGCAGGCAGGTGGGACTAGTGTAGCTGAGACATGTTGGGTGGTGCGGACAAGTTGGGCTGAAGGGCCTGTTTCCACACTGTATTACTCTATGACTAATGTAGCTGGGACATGTTGGGCGGTGTGGAAATTTGGGCTGAAGGGTCCGTTTCCACATGCTATCACTCTATGACTAGTGTAGCTGGGACATGTTGGGCAGTGTGGGCAAGTTGGGCTGAAGGGCCTGTTTCCAAAAGCTATGACTCTATGACACTTTGACTATCTGATCCTTTCATACCTGGTATTTTCAAATGTTCATTTTGGTCCTTTGCCCATTTGGTCATCAGACGAGTTTACAACATGAATGGCAATATTGATTAAGTCATGAGAATGCCAATGGATTTAATTTTATGTGCAGACTGAAGGACACTGAAACCAGAGACGCCATAAAACCTGAGCAAGAGGAGAAAGCGGCTCGACAGTGACTCATGACTCTGGGCTCTTACAAAGCTCTATTTTAAACCTGTTTATTTCTCTTGGGTCTGCTTCCAGTCTGCTGCGGCCAATTGTGTCCCTTTGGTCAGCTGTGGCTTACTGAAGAGCATTCTCCCGGCTGGGTCAGGAGGTTGTTGGTTCAAGTACCACTCCAGACTTAAGTATACTGATCTAGGTGGTTCCTTCAGTTGGTGTGCGGAGGGGAGGCTGCGTTGATGGCAGTGGCATCTTCCAGCAGAGATGTCACAATGTCTGGAGGAACAGCGCCTGATATTTCAGGTGCTGGGATGGCGGGACTGTCATATGAGGAAAGATTGAAAAGACTAGGCTTGTATTCACCCATCCATTGTGATCATGGCTGATCGTCCCCTATCAATAACCCGTGCCTGCCTTATCCCCAGACCCCTTGATTCCACTAGCCCCTAGAGCTCTATCTAACTCTCTCTTAAATCCATCCAGTGACTTGGCCTCCACTGCCCTCTGAGGCAGGGCATTCCATAAATTCACAACTCCCTGGGTGAAATTTTTTTTCTAACCTCTTAAATGGCCTTCCCTTTATTCTAAGACTGTGGCCCCTGGTTCTGGACTCGCCCAACATTGGGAACATTTTTCCTGCATCTAGCTTGTCCCGTCCTTTTATAATTGTATATGTTTCTATAAGATCCCCCCTCATCCTTCTAAACTCCAGTGAATATAAGCCTAGTCTTTTCATACATACATAAATATTTACAGCGCCCCCTCAGAGGGGCTCAAAAATGCTAGGGAGTAGAATAGGTTTTGAGTCGTGACTTAAAGGAGTCGATGGCGGAGGCAGTTCAGATGAGGAGCGGGATGCTATTCCAACGGAAGCCCCATCTTCCCCATCAAGTAAATGATCCTGCAACACTGTGTTAAAGAGCATCAGTGGAATTGTCCTTTGGGGTTTAGGATTATTTATTGCGATAGTTGTCGTGGGACCTTGCCTTACACAGTTTGCCTGCTGTGATTCCTAAATTACACCGATGGTTACACTTTAAAAACTAAGCACACAGCTACAAGGTGCTTTGTGTTGTCCTGAGGTAGTGAAAGGCTTACTTTAGTTTAGAGTTTATTATTATTATTATCACATATACAGTGAGTGCTATTTTGTTTCGTGCTATCCAGTCCACGAAATGATTATATACGACTACAATCACGGCATTCACAGTGTACAGAGACAGGGTATAGAGAAAAATGTTTAGTGCAAGGTAGTAAAGTCCGATTAAAGATAGTTTGAGGTTCCAATGAGATAGACGGTAGCTTAGGACCACTCTCTAGTTGGTGATAGGATGGTTCAGTTGCCTGATAACAGCTGGAAATAAACTGTCCCTGAATCTGGAGGTGTGCGTTTTCAAACTTCTGCCCCTCTGTATGTTCTTACTCATTGCACCTGGTGACACTGCCTGACCAGGTAAGTGGCACCTTCAGTGTCAGTGTGTCAGGTGTACTTGTAAAGATTAACCCAGACTGAAATAAGAATATATATGTACATAATGGGCCTGACCAACTTAGGCCACTCTTTGGGCGACTGCCAGGGACTAGTTTTAATGGAATTCACCTACGACACCTGGCGACAACCTACGACAACACCTACATCAACCTATAACTTACGACAACAAAAATTGTCACCACTTTCTTCAACACGTTGAAAATTTTGCGGCAGTCGCCTGTAGTCATTCAAAAAATCACCCAAGTGGGACAGGCCCTTAAGGAATACAAGTTGGAGTAGTCAGATGGTCCCTTGAGACTGTTCCATCATTCAATAATATTATGGCTGATACAATTTCTCATCGCAAGAAGATCCAGTTTGATCCTCATAACATTTTGCTCCCCTCTAATCTAATAATACTTAAATATTCACATTCATGGCCCTCTGATCTTTTGAGCTCCAAAGATTCAGATTCAGGGAGGCTCCATTACACATTAATCTTGAGGGACAGAGAGTGTGTTCTCTAGTTTTACATTTCTCTATCAGGTTTAGTTTAGTTTAGAGATACAGCGCGGAAACAGGTCCTTCGGCCCTCCGAGTCCGCACCGACCAGCGATCCCTGCACATTAACACTACCCTACACACACTAGGGACAATTTACACAGTTAACCTACATACCTGTATGTCTTGGGAGTGTGGGAGGAAACTGAATATCCCGTGGGAAAACCCATGCAGTCACGAGGAGAACGTATAAACTCTGTACAGACAGCACCCGTAGTCGGGATGGAACCCGGGTCTCCTGGCGCTGCAAGCGCTGTAAGGCAGCAACTTACCGCTGCGCCACCGTGGCCGCCCACTGACAACAAATCTCACATGAATGGAATGTGGAAGGAAACCGGAACACCTGGATGAAGCCCACACAGTCACAAGGAGAACATGCGAACTCCACACAGACAGCCCGCGAGGTCAGGATTGAACCTGGGTCTGGTGCAGTGAGGCAGCAGCTCTACTGCTGCGCTGCTGTTTTCTAATAGCTTTTCACTGTCAGGCTCTCTGGGCTGTATTGAACTCTATAAGGAGGCAGATGTCCTGATTTCAGGATTCCTTCAATGCAGATGGAAGCTGAGCAGAGCTTCCTCTGACCTTACAGTGCTTTCCATTAAACTTGACCACTTGGGAATACATACTATAACATCTTGGCTTGTACTCGCTAGAATTTAGAAGACTGAGGGCGGATCTTATAGAAACTTACAAAATTCTTAAAGGGTTGGACAGGCTAGTTGCAGGAAGATTGTTCCCGATGTTGGGGAGGTCCAGAACAAGGGGGTCACAGTCTAAGGATAAGGGGGAATTCCTTTAGGACCGAGATGAGGAAAACATTTTTCACACAGAGAGGTGAGTCTCTGGAATTCTCTGCCACAGAAGGTAGTTGAGACCAGTTTATTGGCTATATTTAAGAGGGAGTTAGATGTGGCCCTTGTGGCTAAAGGGATCAGGGGGTATGGAGAGAAGGCAGGTACAGGATACTGAGTTGGATGATCAGCCATGATCATATTGAATGGCGGTGCAGGCTCGAAGGGCCGAATGGCCTACTGCACCTATTTTCTATGTTTCTATGTTTCTATCTCACAGCAGAGAAGGTAGCCAATTTGCCCATTATGTCTTTTTGATGGAGCCCCCTAGCCCCTAGAAGATTGGACTTCTGTCAGATCCCTGCACACTTTACCTTTTTCAAATATATTTCCAAAACCGCTTACAGTCACAAATCCCCTTTCGTACAAAATTCACGTTGAATCGACCTCCTCCAGGAGAACGGAGTATATAAGTTGCGAGGTCATGTTGCAGTTGTATAAGACGTTGGTGAGGCCACATTTAGAGCATTGTGTTCAGTTTTGGGCACCTCGTTATAGGAAAGATGTTGTCGAGCTGGAAAGGGTGCAGAGAAGATTTACGTGGATGTTGCCAGGACTCGAGGCCTGAGCTATTGGGAGAGGGTGAACAGGTTAGGACTCTTCCTTGGAGCGCAGGAGGATGATGGGGTGATCTTGTAGAGGTGTACAAAATCATGAGAGGAATAGAGCAGGTAAACACACAGAGTCTCTTGCCCAGAGTACGGGAGTAAAGTGAGGTGAGGGAGGAAAGAGGAGCCTGAGGGGGTAACCTTTCCACACAAAGAACGAGCTGCCAGAGGAGGTAGTTGAGGCAGGTACTATCGCAACATGGAAGAAACATTCAGACAGGTACATGCAAAACTTAAAATGTTAAAACAAGAGCTGTTTTCTTTCTCTGTCTAGCTCTTTTTACCCGATTCTGTGTAAAGATTTATTGAGTGAAGATTGCTGGGCCCACTGTCAGCACTGTGTTCTCAGCTGTGATGTGCTGTTAACTTTACACAGAGACAGTAAGCTGCTCAGGACTAAATATAGCTTTAGAAGTGTCTCTATGTCTGTAGACCATGTCAATATTTAAAAAGCTGAAAGGGTTAAACAGTTATTTTTGGAGGTTTACAATGTACTTCAGTCTTAGCTTTTTTTTCTGGTGTTACTCCCTCCCTCTTCCTCTCTCACACTCCTTTTCCTTTAACAATAAATGCTTTGGTATTATTTATTTTGCTTTTTAATTCAAATGACCAATTGTTGCAAATTCCACAGGCTTTTATGGTGCCTGTATTAATGTAACTAGTCACTCATGAAAAGAATTTTGTTGTTGAATAGACAGAGTCCGGATCTCTAGTCAGGCAGGTTGATAATACGGGACGTGAATTTGAGTTGATTTAGATAGAACCAGTTTGTCTGGAAGAGGGATTAGCAGATTAAGGGGCTCCGTGTTATTTTTTTATCATTATGTAATGCAGTGTTAGATTTCATAACTAGAAAGGGATTAATTAAAATGTTAATGGACTGGCAGCGGAGGAGAACAGGGTTTCCAATGGCAACATTAGTGACCCCAGCCACACACACACACACACACACACACACACACACACACACACACACACACACACACACACACACACACACACACACACACACACACACACACACACACACACACACACACACACACACACACACACACACACACACACACACTAAACATTCCCATGCCTGTCATTCTTGGCTCTGCCGTACCCTCCTCTCCCTCGATAGCCTGCCGACAACCTCTTCAACAGAGCCGGCCGCTTCCTGTTAGACAACATCTGTAAGCTGCACACTTTATAAAGTGTGACCGGAGCCTAATTTGAAATCCATTATTTTCCTTCCACGAAAACATGGGTTTTTGATCTATTGTCCACTCGTTTCCTGATAAATTGTCTCATGTGCTATGCATGAAGTGTAGAGGATATTGAAGTGCCCGACAATATCCCATATGTTGACTGAGGAGAAAGGCAAAGGGCTCGTCCGTACCCTGAGAACTGAGAGGGGCCAGTGTAGGTGGGCAGCCAACAACAAAGTCTAGACGCTATTATTACCCATCAGAATGAAGTTCAATATTACCCGGTGACCGATCAGTGCTGGAGGTAAAACGACTGGAAGAGAGCGGCTCCTGGGTGGCCTTTTTTCAGTCGTGGGACAATCCTAGTTTATGTAAGGGCTTAAGATAGACACAAAATGCTGGAGTAACTCAGCGGGACACGCAGCATCTCTGGGGGCAAGGAACGGGTGATGTTAACGGCCTCCTGGCTGATATCAGTACATGGGCTGTTCCTCACAGTCCCTCTTCAATAAACAGCCAAACATTTCCCTGAAACAGGGATTCTTTTTTCCTTCTCTTACCCTTCGTTTAAGATGTGCTTCACACTCCCCAATGCGTAGGCTGACTCCAGCCTTAAAATATGTGGCTTGGTTTCCTTTCCTACAGACCTGCTCTACCCCTCAACACACGCTGCTCAACACGGATAAGTTCCCTTCCTCTGTGCAGGGGCATGCTTTTTCCTGACAGCATGGCAGCTGCCTGTTCTTCAATCTAGAGACCATCCCGTCCCCAATCCAGAGACAGTTTGGGGAATGGCATAAAGAGTGAAGACATAAAGAGTGACGGAGATCAGCCGTTGTCGTCTTCCATCACAGTGGGGAATGTGGGGAATCCACTGTGGTGGATGTTTATGTTAACTTTTATGTAGTTGTGTGTCTTGTTGCTTTTTTTAGTACGGCTGCATGGTAACTCGAGTATTACTGTACCTTAATTGGTACAGGTGAGAATAAAATACCCTTTGAGTTTATTTCATCCTATGGGATCAGTACATTCCTCAGTACAGAGCCTGCCCCTTCCTGAACACAAACACAGATCCTGATTTGATACAGGGGCCATCCCCTACAATATACAGGCACTGTCCACTCCTCACTACAGGAGTTGCTCCTCCACATATCACAGGCACAACCTTCCTCTCAGTTCAAGGACGTCTCTCTCCTGGAAAGAGATCCCTCTTCCAGAAAACAAGCTCTCCTCTCTCCTCAATGCACAGCAGCAAGGTGCTTCTTATTTCATATAAAGATTCTCCTTGATAAAGGATTGACTTCATCTCAGAGGAGCAAGGAGCTGCAGATGCTGGTTTAACATGGATCTCCTGAGAACATGGATAGGTGACGGTTTGGGTCGGGGCAACTTCTTCAGACTCCTTGTTCTTCAGACAGATTGCTTTAAGGAAGAATCGAGCTACTCCTTTACACAATTATTGTGTTTGTACAAGGTGTGGGCCTAACCAGGAAGCTGAGCTGGCAGGGACATTATTGCTGGGACTGCCATCCTTGTGCTTCATCTTTTTCCCAGCTACATTAAGACCATCTCTGGAGACATGAGCACATAATCCAGTCTGATAGCCCAGGCAACATGCGGGGAAAGACTTACACCGTCAGTGATGCTGTCTTTGAGATGAGACCTTCTGCCACTCTGGCTCCAGCTAAAGGTCATATGCTGAAGAATTATAGGGTGTCCCACTTAATGACACCTTTCTATAGCTGGACGAGCAGAAAGGCACACGGTGCTCCCAGTGTAGTCTCACTAACCACTTGTACAGTTGTATCATGATATCCCCACGTTTGTACTCTTCCAAATGAAAGCAAGCGTGCCAACTGCCTTCTTCACCAATATGCCCATCGTACTTGCCACCTTTAGGGAACCACGCACCTGCACGCCCAGATGTCTCTGCTCTAACATTCTCCAGGACTCTACCAATGTGGAATAAGTCCTGCCCTAGTTTGACATCCCAAAGTGTTTAACTTGTCAGTTAAATTCCATTTGCAATTTCTCGGCCCACCTTCCTAACTAAGCTGTATAGACATAGACATAGACATAGAAAATAGTGCAGGAGGAAGCCATTCGGCCCTTCGAGCCAGCATTGCCATTCATTGCGATCATGGCTGATTGTCCCCAATCAATAACCCATGCCTGCCTTCTCCCCATATCCTTTGATTCCACTTGCCCCTAGAGCTCTATCTAACTCTCTCTTAAATCCATCCAGTGATTTGGCCTCCACTGCCCTCTGTGGCAGGGAATTCCACAAATTCACAAACGTTTTTTCTCACCTCAGTCTTAAATGGCATCCCATTTATTCTAAGACTGTGGCCCCTGGTTCTGGACTCGCCCAACATTGGGACCATTTTTCCTGCATCTAGCTTGTCCAGTCCTTTTATAATTTTATATGTTTCCTATAAGATCCCTCCTCATCCTTCTAAACTCCAGTGAATACAAGCCTAGTCTTTTCAATCTTTCCTCATATGACAGTCCCGCCATCCCCGGGATCATTCTTGTGAACCTACGCTGCACTGCCTCAATCACAAGGAAGTCCTTCCTCAAATTAGACCAAAACTGTACGCAATACTCCAGATGTGGTCTCACCAGAGCCCTATACAACTGCAGAAAAACCTCTCTACTCCTATACTGAAATCCTCTTGTTATCTTGTAGTAAACTTAAATAATCTTCCTCACTGTCTACTATACCACTAATTTGGTGATATCTGGAAATTTACTAACAGCGTTAACTGTAATTGTTAACATCCAAATCGTTAATGAATGTAGCAAAGAGCACATACCTACAGCACTGAGCCTTGTCCGCCAAAGCTATTACCTCCTCAATATTTCATAGAGGCTTGATGGTATTGTCATGTTTCTGATATTATTACAATTCTATATTTTAAAAATATTCCATTGCATGTAAGATAGTTTGGTGATATGAGGCTGAGAAATGGAAGGTGAGAATAGGAAGGTAGAATCTTGTTTTGTTCTTTGCACTTGTTTTTTGAAGTTATAATCATCGATGGGAGGTTTACTTCCTTCAATATATAATGCCTTTTCCATATTAAGCTAAAAAAGTTCTGAAATAATGTTGAGGTTTCACACCCAGTTGGTGTTATACTGTACCTGGCACATAGCCCATGCGCTGGGAATGAGAGGCTCATTCTCCTCATTACCGTGTAATGGCTAAACTGATTTCTAAATGAACACCCTCATCTTCCTAAGCCAGGTGATATCTGATTGTAGTTTCGGGCCGTAACCGGAAAATTATCACTACTAATTTCAATATGAAGATCGTGCGTTAGAGTCATAGCGTCATACATACCGACCCCGTGACCCAACCTAACCCAGTTGTAGGTTTTATAACTGAACTAGTCCCATTTTCCTGCTTTTGCCCTTCATCCCTCTAACCTTTCCTATCCATTCGTCTATCTAAATGTCTTTAAACGTCATCATTGCACTCGCCCCTACATTGTCCAAGATGTTAAGACCGACTGCACATCTGCAAATGTCTTTGTTTTTGAGCTTTTATATTTGATTGTGCAAGCCCCGGCCCATTGTAGCTTATAAATATTTATAGCCTAGGGCCAAAGGAACAGTTTCCCCAAGATATTCACAAAAAGCTGGAGTAACTCAACGGGACAGGCAGCATCTCTGGAGAGAAGGAATGGGTGATGCTTGGAATTATGAATCAATTGATGATTAAAGACCATCCCTAATGGCTCTTTCTCATTTTGAGAATAATTTCCTTTCACCAACAAATTTGGTGCAAATGCATTGTATATTCTTGAGCCCCATCTTTTTCAGGACTGATTATTGTGCTTAAAATCACTTTCAAAAGTCAAGTCAAGTCAAAAGTCAAAGTCAAAAGAGTTTATTGTCATGTGTCCCTGACAGGACAATGAAATTCTTTCTTTGCATAGCACAACAGAACATAGTAGGCATTGACTACAATTATATACGTAAATACACACAATTAATAAATTAATAAAGTGCAAATAACAGATGGAGGGGGACTAATGTTCAGAGTTCAAGTTTCAAGTTTCAAGTTTCAACATCAGTGTTGTGTGGTAGTGAATTAACTAATAAGACTCACTTTACACACTCACCCTACACAAGCCATACGTGTTTTGTTCTTCTGCGACCTTTTCAATTTTTCACCTTCCTTCTGTAGTTGATGCAAGACATGGCAAAAATCTATATTAATATTGTTCCATGCCTCTGTGGAGGTTTCTCATGGCTTTGCCTTTGGAATTTCTTCCACTAGTTCTTCGGCTGGTTAAAATCCACCTGCATCTCCATTTAGCAAAAGATAAGCCTCTTCTCGAAACTAAGAACTGCCGATGCTGGTTTACCAAAAAAAAACAACAAAGTGCTGGAGTAACTCGGCGGGTCAGGCAGCATCCCTGGAGAACATGGCGATTCAGGTCAGGAACCACTGAAGACCATTTCTATCTGTACAAATGCACACTTGCCTTCTTCTGAGTTTCACACTGGATTTGTGTAGCCAGATAAGTATTAATATTCGAAGGTTTTTTTCTTCAGTACTTGAGCCCATTAGTTCATCATCTTGATTGCATTGATCAATACCTTGTAATATTTTGTCCATGGCGGTTTGAAGATCACATCCAAAGGAGAAGTTTTGTTTTATTAGTATAGAGATAAAGCACAGAAACAGGCCCTTCGGCCTACCAAGTCCGCACCGACCAGTGATCCCCACAAATTAACAGTATCCTACACACACTAGGGACATTTAAAAAAAAAGATTTACCAAGTCAATTAACCTACAAACCTGTACGTCTTTGGAGTGTGGGAGGAAACCGAAGATCTCGGAGAAAACCCACGCAGATCACAGGAAGAACGTACAAACTCCGTACAGACAGCGCCCGTAGTCAGGAACAAACCCTGATCTCCAACGCTGCATTTGCTGTAAGGCACCACCATGCCACCCAGCCACCGTGTAGGATTAAAGACCCCAATGTGTATTGATCATTATATATTGTTGGCTTTAGTTGGCTGGACGTGTGCACAAGAATTTGGAGAAGTTTGGAGGTCAAGTCTGGAGAAGCTTCTAGCTCTGTTAACTCTGTCCATAGGTCTTACTCATCTCCAACTGCCTCATTCAGCACTAACTTGCAATCACCAGATTGTCAAACTTCCTTAGGCACAATTGCAGTTAGTTTATCTAGTAATTCGGGTGCTTGGTTTTGCTAGAATTCCAATCCATTTTAACTTATGCAACCCTTCCTCCGTCCTGTCTTTCAGCACATGTAGACAGACGAGGCTTACAGTAGGCTGGTTTTGCATGTGGCTGGATGTGGACACACACAATGTTCCCATGTAGGTATCATTGGGCACTTATCTATACTTTCTCAATAGTATGTCTAAAATGGATTTACTCATCATTGAGACAAACTGAACATTCCATCTGATCTAAAGTTTCGATACTTTGCCAATGTTATCAAATTCACCAAGCACTTTGTGTGAGTTACATGACTGAACTTACTTTGAAATGCACCCTTTCTGATAACTGAGCAACCTGCAGTTGTGCCAATACTCAGTTGATACACCGACCGTTTATCTGTGCTTTTGTCTCGAGGTTATTCTGCTTCACAGTCAGGAGGGTTTAGCTTCTTTGTGTGCAACCCTCCTCTTGGTGAAGTAACCATGTTTACGACATTGCACTCATTGATCATTGTAGCCTCACATACAGAGCAAGCTTAAACGTCAGGAGTGAGAGTCCCATTGTGTTCCCTAAGCCCACCTGGATGTTGATCACTTGTATCCCACCCAATTAACAAAGACCAGCACCTCACTGCTACTAGAACACATTATCCTCAGACTATGAATTTTAACGATGGGGGAAATTGAAGCTCAAGGATAATTTCGACTTTGATCTCAATGATGTCCATGCCTTCGTTGCCTGGGTCAACCAGGGCATTCGCCTGGACTGCTTCATCAGCTGGCTTGGACGTCATAAACTCTGGAATGGAACTAGTTGAAAGAACTTGCAGAGACCCATTGAGTGAATACTTGATAACACCGGGGTGAATTAGACCTGAACTACAATGGATAAGAAATATGGAGCTCATTTCCTCACAGCTGAAATATTTGTGGTTTGGACCCAAGTGTCGGAATGTCTTTCCCTCTCTCATGTTCTGGATCAAGAGGATAATAACAGTAATCAGTATTCTGAAACAGTAGCTACAATTTGTGCAATAGCTTCCAGACACAAATCCTCACAATGCAAAGGCAATTTATGGCAGGTGTCTTACTTTCCAACATGGAGGCAATGGGGTGTGGAGAATTTAACCTTTCAAATCCCATAACAGCTGAGATTGGGTTGGGATATCTCTGTGGGAGGGCGGGTGAATGGAGGAAGTGGCAAATTTACCAAATCCAATCCTACCTGCCTCTTTTCATTTTAAGCTTAGAGGTTTTGAAGTCCCCTAATGGTTCTGATAATTAGACACTTCCTTCGCTCGTTACTTGCAGAATTCCCAGGCTACGTTACAGAAATATGTGAGAACCGGAAGGAGCAGGAGTATTTCCTCCATGCTTCACTCCTCCTTCTTCCAACCAAACCCTTTGTTTCACTCAGCGGATTCTAACACCGCTCCTCCAAGCTCAGCGTCTCAATTTTCTTCCAACTGTTGAGCTCTGCACCAACTCTGTAATTGGTGGTCTGATGGTCTGGGGATCAAGGACTTCAATCAAGATTGATCCATCATTCTGACTATCAGCCAGGTGACAATCAGGTCATCGAAACAATAAAGTGGTCCCAGCATGAAACAGACCACAAATGTGGGTTCTCCACCCAAGATGTTCTCCTCTCCCTACCTCTCTCTCCAACCTACCTGGAAATATTAATATCCCTGCATTGGAACCCTGGTCAAGTGAATTCTTGTTTCAAAGCTGCACTCAGGAATGCTTTCCACATTCCGCTTGCACAAATTAGTGCGCTAAATAATCAAATGGAGCGTCCGAGTGGAAGTTCAAAGAGAGAGAAAGGCTCATGATAAGGGGGAAAGGAAGAATTCATTGTTTTTTGTTTAGAGATTTGGCGCAGATACAGGCCCTTTGACCCACCGAGGCGCACCGACCAGCGATCCCCGCACATTCGCACTACCCTACACGCACTAGGGACAACTTCCGTTTTTTGCCAAGTCAATTAACCTACAAACCTGCACGTCTTTGGAGTGTGGGAGGAAACTGAAGATCTCGGAGAAACCCCACGCAGGTCACGGGGAGAACGTGCAAACTCCGTACAGACAAGTGCCCGTGGTCAGGATCGAACCCGGGTCTCTCGCGCTGGTAGTGAGAGAATCTGTAGGCAGTCAGTGGGATTGCTGATGGGAATGTATATCAAATAAAAATGGAATCAGGATTAGTGCACGTCTTTGGTGTCTGGCAGGGACGCGGTGGGGCAATGGCCTGCTTTCTCCGTGCAGGAAGGATCTACAGATGCTGGTAAAGACACAGATGAAGATAAGACACAAAAAACTGGAGTAACTCAGTGGGTACGGCAGCACCTCTGGAGAAAAGGGAATGAGTGACGTTTCGGGTAGAATTTCGGGTGAAGAAAGGTCTCGACCCGAATCATCACCTATTCCTTTTCTTCAGAGATGCTGCTTGACCCGCTGAGTTACTCCAGCTTTTTGTGTCTATCTTTGGCCTGTTCTCTCTGCTACATGTCTCTATGATATTTGTGATTTCATTCATGGATTATTTACAGCCTGCATTTGAAATAATCAACTCAAGTTATCATCATCTCTAAACATTTTAGCCTCAGGGATTTGTATATTTCTCCAATCCTCATCTCTGTGCATCAATGATTTTAAAGTGCATCTTAAATGCTACCTGGTGTGGTGTGGCGGCACCTAACGGCAGCGGCTCGACTGCAGTCCGTTTGTCTTTTCTAGTGTTTTTGTCCCGTTAGATGTATGTTTTTGGTTCTAATTTTTATTATTTTTTAGCTGTGTATATGTGGGGGATGGGGGAAACCGTTCAATCTCTTCCCTGTACTGGGACCCGACTTTTTCCCTGTCGGGTCGCGGGGTTTAAATGACTAGGAGTGGGGCCTAACATCGCCCGACGCGGCTTAAACAACCGCGGGACTTAAAATCGCCCGCCGGGGGCTTTAACATCGTGAGCCTCAGTCGCCTCGACACTGCAGTTGGACTGCTGGACCGCGGGAGAAGAACAAAAGGAAGAGATAAGACTTTGCTTTCCATCACAGTGAGTTGGAGATTCACTGTGATGGAAGTTTGTGTAAATTGTGTTAAGTGTGTGTCTTGGTTTTTTTTTGTAATGTCATGACTGTAGGAATGAAATTCGTTCAAACCTTGTCAGTTTGAATGACAATAAAAGGCATTCTATTCTATTCTATTCTATTGGCACTTGGTCTAAACTCTTAAGATATTTGATGTTGATTTTATTTTATAGTCATACACATTCATATGCAGGGAATTGAAGGACAGGGATCATATGCAGGCAGACAAGATTAGCTTAATTTGGCATTCTGTTCGGCACGGATTTTGTGGGCTGAAGGGCCAGTACCTGTGTTGTACTGCTCCACATGTTGCTTGTGAAGTGCCCTGGTGCAATTTATCATATTACAGGTTCAATGCTAATTGCGATTAAATTGGAAAATGCAATTCATTTTCTGTTCATGATAATATATTCTTTCACGCATTCATTTAGACATGGATATCTTCATGTATCGATTCGTGAATTAATTTGGAGCTGCTTTGCAGATTAATATCTTACTTTCTTAATTAAATTACATGAAAGAAACTAACTTAATTGTAAAGTTGATTTATGGATTAATTTGCAAATATCTCATTGTAAATCTAGACAATTTTAGTTGATTATTCATTGAGATTACTGTATGCAAAATGCTTCAGCTAAACTGTCAACTTGAATACATTGCAAAACTGAAAGCTTAGAGTGGGTCAGTTGACCAGCTGAAATAACACAACCTGGAAAATAGTCCATCAGAGCATTTAAAGGGAAAATTCAAATAACCTTTGATATCTCATCACCAGGTTATTATGAGCCTCTCCCAATGTTCTCTCATACAAGCCTGATGTATAATAGAGGGCTCATTTGATAACTAAAGTGAGAAAGACGAGGTCACCATACAAAGGTAGACAAAAATGCTGGAGAAACTCAGCTGGTGAGGCAGCATCTATGGAGTGAAGGAATAGGTGACGTTTCCCGTTAATCGACAAACATGCACGTCTTTGGAGTGTGGGAGGAATCCGGAGCACCTGGAGAAAACCCACGTGGTCCCAGGCAGAATGTACAAAATCCGTACAGGCAGCACCCGTTGTCAGGTCTCTGGCCCTGGTTTGTAGTATAGAACTAGTGTACGGGTGCTTCCTGATCGGCACGGACTCGGGAGGCAAAAAGGCCTGTTTCCTCGCTGTATCTCTAATGTAAACTAAGATGGGCAAAGGTGAGGAAGTGATATCTGAATGAGAAACAAGAGGCGCGGGTCGGGTGAGTAAAACCGTGTAAATTACAGGGCATTTTCAGATAAATGCATGTTTTGTTTGAGAATGTGAATAACTGAAGGTTTCAGGATTCTCATCTCCCTCCCCCCCCCCCCCCCATTGAATTTAGAATTCAATTCCCAAGAACAGGTCTATTTTCCACGCAGTTTATTGTGGCTGGTGATTACTTCTGACATCCTCAAACCTGCAGGAGGAGAAGATTCCCTGGTGACCTGTTGGCTTAATATCATCAGCATGCAAGCCTTTCATCGTTCAAAACCAGCATTTTGGCTTGGAGAATATGCTTCCCGAACGGCATTAAGCTTTGTTTCAACTTGTGCTATCTTATTTCATCTTTGTCTGCTGAACAATTCCCATCTGTGTGGCATTCTGAGACTTAAGGACCCACTTAGAGTAAATGGCCAGAGTCTGTGTTTTAACCTCTGAGTAGCCAACCTCCGTTTTAAATGTTCTAACCGCAATCATTCCTCCAAATCATTTTTTCTCATCTTGTCTCTTTTGCTGAGGTAAAATTTCAGTGATGATTTTATCCCATCGTTGCATGCCTGTCTTATATTGCATGCACGTTCTCACGGGACCCTCTCCTCAAAGTTTGGTTTGAAACCCTTATTGAGTTGTTAAGTTCATGTTCACAAGTGATAGGAGCAGAATTAGGCCATTCAGCCCATCAAGTCTACTCCGCCATTCAATCGTGGCTGATCTATCGCTCCTGCCTTCTCCCCATAACCCCTGACACCCGCACTAATCAAGAATCTATCTATTTCGGCCATAAAAACATCCAATGATTTGGCCTCCACAGCTTCCTGTGGCGATGAATGGGAATCAGAATTCTCTGCCTCTTTAACAGATGGAAATTGTACAATATTTGTTATTTGAAGCAGGGTTTATTTTGGTTTGCTTGAAATGAGGGTAATTGTAGATTATTGGTCACATCAGGTCAGAATCTTCTGGAACTTCCGCCTTTTCAAACAAAGCACTGGTGACAAATGAGAGTCTGAAGTTGAGGCATGGATGCAAAAATGTTGGCTTATCCAGGGGCAGCACATAACCTGACATAAAAGAGGACAGTGTGCGTCACCATCTGGTGAACAGGACCAGGGAGACAGGATACGTTACAGGAGAGGTTGCTGTTGGGGACAGTACATATTAGTGACCTACCACTGCAAAAGGGGCATGTAAGTGGTGAATTTACTCTGACAGAATATACTTTGGACAGAAGGCATCCAAGGTCAGTTTTTGGAGCTGTACAGCACAGGAACAGACCCTTCAGCCTACAATTTGATATGCATGGAGGCTTGGACAAGCACCTGAAACAGAGCCTCACATCAGTTGGACAACAAGTTTTCTATAAGACACCTACTGACCATGTAATGCAAGAAGAAGTCCTGATTTACCGTCATTCTGTAGTGTGCTGTTCAAGGTCCATCAATTCAATCTAGTCGGTCACATTCCATTTAATGCCACTGCACATCATTCTTGCTTCAAACATAACATTGAAATGCAAGATCCTGCTTTAGCAGAAAACATTTCCTAATCATCCTGCAACCATATTCTGTTCCAGAAGAATATCTTGAGATGCACATTGGTATGCATAAATGGATTATAACTCAATGAATCAGGAGTTGCTATCATCTGTGGCATAATCCCCTCAGATCTCAGGCAGCACAGCGGTAGAGCTGCTGCCTCACAGCGCCAGAGACCCGGGTTTGATCCTGACTCCAGGCGCTGTCTGTATGGAGTTTGTACGTTCCCCTCGTGACCTGCATGGGTTTTCTCCAGGTGCTCCGGTTTCCTCCCACACTCCAACGACGTACAGCTTTGTAGGCTAATTTGATTAGGGTATAATTGTAAAAATTGTCCCTAGTGCGTGTAGCATAGTTTTAGTGTGCGGGAATCGCTGGTCGGCATGACTCGGTGGGCCGAAGGACAAATTTCCACACTGTATCTCTAAATTAAACTTTCAAAAATCTGCAGGAAAGAACTGCAGATGCTGGTTTAAACTAACGATAGACACAAAAAGCTGGAGTAAACTCAGCGGGACAGGCAGCATCTCTGGAGAGAAGGAATGGTTGATGTTTTGTTTGAGACCCTTCTTGAGACGCAGAGTCTGAAGAAGGGTCTCGACCCGAAACATCACCCATTCCTTCTCTCTAAAACAAAATCTGCACTCTCCTCTGCTCTGTACTCCCGTGCAATCTGCATCCACTGCACTTTGTACCTTTGTCGGGAAATCTAAATCCAGCATATTGGATACAAGCAACCTGGGCAACAAAGGTAGAAACACTCTTCTGTTATGATGAACAGAAAACCACCAGGATTTTCATTAAAAAATCATCTTGGTCATTAATGCTCTTGGTTGAAGGGAAGATGTGACCCTTGTCCATTTGGCATGATTCCTGACCAACGGTAATGTGGCTGAATCTTAGTTGGTATCTGGGTTTTGCCCGGCCACCCAGTATTTCAAAGCTGCGCTCTTTTGTTGCAATCCGTTCACCACAACAACTCTGAACTCTCCAGGATGTTACACAGCCATCTGACGGGCAATTAGTTTAGTTTAGTTTAGAGATACAGCGTGGAAACAGGCCCTTTGGACCACCGAGTCTACGTCAACCATCGATCACCCCGTACGCTAGTTCTATATGTTCCTACTTTTGCACCTTATGCACTAGGGGCTATTTACAGAAGCCAATTACAATTACAAACCGATACGACAGGAATGTGGGAGGAAACCGGAGCACCCAGAGATAACTCACATGGTCACAGAGAGAACGCACTTACTCAGCACAGACAACGCCTGTAGTCAGGATCGAACCTGGGTCTGTGGCGCTGTGAGGCAGCAACTCAACCACCACAATTGCATTGTTCCACATCTGCACCTCCGTGCCGCCCAAATAAGTTACGGAAAGACTTTCAAGCTTAACCTTGTCTGCAATATCCACGTCCCATGAGAAGGTAAATAATTCAACGCACCTTGGGACATTTTACAATATTAACATCGTTAGTTGTATGCAAGTTTTAAAATTCTGTCACCTCCCTTTTCTCTCTACTCCCCACCCGACAGTTTGTCATTTTCTGGAGAAAAATGGAGAAAACTGCGAGTGAAAATATGCAAAGGCCAAAAGTCCAATGTTGCTGCATTGGAGCCTGAATCTATTTTATGTAATATATTTGTAGTTAAGTGCTTTCTGTTGGTTTTTGATTTGATCGAATTGCCGATTGAATGTGGGACAAAGCTTTGCAAATTGGCCGTGTTTATCTGCCCGCTCTGGAATCTCTGACCAAGCAAAACCTTCTGGCACAATCAATGCACATTCTATTCCAGTCGCAGCTCCTCTAGCAGGCCAACAGCAACAACTCACATTAATATACCATTGTTTAACCCAGTTAAACATTCCAAGACATACACACAACAAAGTTTGATACTGAGTGTTCAGCAACAAAACGTGAAACAGTTTTGCTGTTGAATAGGAATACTTCATTGTCCCATGTGAGTAGGCACAGTGAGATTCTTTGCTTGCATACACAATGTATACAAATAGCGGCCACCTATGGCGCTGACAAAGGTACAAAACATGCTGGCTCCCCCTTTTGTCCCCCTCCCTCCCCCCCACCACAGCGGTTCGCCCATGCC
This sequence comes from Okamejei kenojei, assembly GCA_035221665.1. Lineage (NCBI taxonomy): Eukaryota > Metazoa > Chordata > Chondrichthyes > Rajiformes > Rajidae > Okamejei > Okamejei kenojei. The sequence goes on along the minus strand of CM069159.1, from coordinate 35,294,433 downwards.
GGGTCCCCATTGTCCTTTGTGTCCCCCCCCCCCCCCCCCCCCCCGTTGTCCATTGTTTTTCTCCTCCCCTCTCAGCAGGACAGGTCCGGGAGGCATCAAGACAGCGGCGCTGCGATGAAGGCCTCCCTCCGGCTGCGTTCCCAGTCCTCAGCCGCGGCCCGCCGGGAAACCATCCAGCCGTGCGGCCCGTCAGGAAGGGCAGCGTAGTTTCACGAGGTTAATTCCCGGGATGGCGGGACTGTCATTTTATGAAAGAATGGAACGACTGGGCTGGTATTCACTGGAATTTAGAAGGATGAGAGGAGATCTTATAGAAATATAAAATTATTAAGAGATTAGACATTCTAGAGACAGGAAACATATTCCCGATGTTGGGGGAGTCCAGAACCAGGGGCCACAGTTTAAGAATAAGGGGTAGGCCATTTACAACGGAGATGAGGAAAAACCTTTTCACCCAGAGAGTTGTGAATCTGTGGAATTCTCTGCCTCAGAAGGCAGTGGAGGCCGATTCACTGGAAGGATTCAAAAGAGAGCTAGATAGAGCGGAATCAAGGGATGTGGGGAGAAGGCAGGAACGGGGTACTGATAGTGAAACTTCAGCTCTGATCGTATTGAATGGAGGTGCTACCTCAAGGAGCCTACTCCCAGACATATTTTCTATATATTCTATCTTAACGTCAGGAAATAGAGGCCCATGTTTTGCATTGGGAATAAAATGAGATTCTCGCCACTTGTTATTATAGAGTAGATCGCACACTCGCGACAGGGTGGCACGGTGGCGCACAGCGCCTAGACTCAGGTTCAATCCTGACTACGGATGCTGCCTGTATGGAGTTTGTACGTTCTCCCTGTGATCGTATGGGTTTTGCTTGTGTACCGGGTGGTCACTGGTTGGCACGGACTCGATGGACCGAAGGGCCTGTTCCTGTGCTGTAACTCTAAAGTCTAAATTCTAAATGTGTGCAACTAAATATTGAAAATAAACATTGGGGTCTGAGTTCCCAACTCCTCCACCAATTCCCTGCTACTGTGAGCCCAATAGTACCCAATAGGCTCATTAACCTGGCCAATGGAATGGCATGCAGCTATGATGCTTAACTATTCATTGAGATCCCCTTCAATACATCACTGCAGAGACATGGACATAGAGAACTAGATTATTAATGTCCAGCACCAGGCACAGTTCTGAACAATGTGACATCTTTCAATGGAATGTCATTATTAGACTTGCAAAGGGCAGTGCCCGGCAGATGTTCTGGAATGGTGTGATCCTGCCCAGAAACCAACACTACCACATTCTTCTCAAGCGAAGTGTTGATTTTCCAACACACTTGGCCATTAAGAGGCATTGCTACGTGACAGATATTTAAGCATGCGTAGTTCAGGTAGGTTTCTTCCATTGGTTGGAAAGCCTTGTTTTACCTGCTCCCAGGTCCCCTGTAGAGGTAGGCACAAGGAAATACAGAAGCTGATATCTTGCTGAGAACAAACATAATGCTGGAGTAACTCAGCAGGGCAGGCAGCATCTCTGGACAAAAGGAATAGGTGATATTTCGAGTCGAGACCCTTCTTCAGAGCCAAAGGGATTCTTCAGAAGGTTTTTGATCTGAAATGTCACCCTACTCCAGCATTTTGTGTCTTTCTTTGGTGTAAACCAGCATCTGCAGTTCCTTCTTAAGCAAATTGCTGGAGTTACTCAGCGGATCAGGCCTCGTGTCTGGAGGACATGGACAGGCCATGCTTTGGGTTGGGACCCTTCTTCAGACTGTAGTAGTTTCAACATTGGAAAAGAGACCCGCTGTTTCTGCCTGACCGCCTTGTATATATATAGTCCGCACTGGCCTTTTGCACTAACTGCAAAGTCCAAGGCATCAAGTAGGTTTAAAAGAAAACATACCTCCTTCAAGTGAGTAAAAGCTTTGATGGCAAATTCCAAAGTTTATGTTTTGGATTATCAGCTGCATATGAGAGGATGAAGAGGGGACAGGGCCTGAAGACGTGTTGCGGACAGTGCATGGAGCTCATGGAGGCCTGAAAAGATGGAGGAGGTTCACTTAGAAAGAGCGAAGAGAAGACGAGAGATATTCCACACTGTGCAAGGCCGTCTTATGATACTGATTGCTGGTTGTTGCTCCACCAAAAATAGGAAATTGTATCTCAAACCTCAGACTTCCATCAAAAATTCATAAGAATCTATCAATCTCCACCTTACAAATCTCCATTGACTGGGCCTCCACAGCCTTCTGTGGCAATGAACTGCACGGATTCACCAGTGTAGTTATGGTAGTGGGGTATGGAGCTACATGGGATTAGAGTGATTGAGAGAGTGAGATCGTAAGGGAACAAGGAAGCAATAATGGGGCTTTAGCACAGGGCGATGAGTGACTGGCACCAGGTGTGAGTTGGTTTCCACACAGAAAATCTTTCATTAGTCTGATCAATCTGAACATGAGCCCATCTTTAGATCCTTTGGCAGAAATTACAAAGAATTATGCGTGAATCGTGGCGGCCTGCACTGGCTGTTTCCAATATTTCAATCACAAGTGTTTGAGAAATTCTGAGGCTGCGATGGATGACCAACATCAGTCTGTGTGTCTTTCTTTTTGCTACATACTTGGAATAGTTAGACTGGTACTATTATTGGACGTGGGAGAGAGAAGAAAATGTTTTATTGGAGACAGCTAGAACTGTTAAAGGGGAAGCCCAGTATCGAACTGTAACAGCATGGGTCTCTTTATTTCCTGTTCTGCACATCTATACATATCTGAAATCTGTGGATATTCCCTGTTCAGGTTTCTTGACCCTCCTTGATGTCCCTCGTACCTTCATTAACAATTGTGACTCCAACCACCTCAGCACCGAACTTGGAAACTTCCTTCTTGAAATGACACCTCGTGAGTTTTAACTTTTAGAAAGGAGACAAGGAGGAATTTCTTTAGTCAGAGGGTGGTGAATCTGTGCAATTTTAAGGTGGGGATTGATTGTAAATTCAATGCAGTGATTCAATTTAAGGCGGAGGTTGACAGATTTTTGATTAGTACGGGTGTCAGCAGTTTCTGGGGAGAAGGCAAGAGACTGGGGTTGAGGGGGAAAGATAGATCAGCCATGATTGAATGGTGGAGTAGACCTGATGGGCTGAATGGTGTTTCAGGTGGAATGTCACCCATTCATGTTCTCTAGGGATGCTGCCTGACCTGCTGAGTTACTCCACCATTTTGTGTCTTTCCTTGGTAAAGCAGCATCTGCAGTTCGTTGAAGTTTAACAATGAAAGTTTCATGGGCTCTCCTGATTTTCTTGTCTCCGCTGCTTTCCACATGCCCCACTACCTCGCCACACTATGGAGTCATGTAGGCGCCAACCTCCTTTACATTGACTATTATACCTCAAGCTGCCTCGGCAAGTCAGCAGCATAATCAAGGATGAGCCACACCCTGGCATAGAAGTGTGAAAAGGTACAGAAGTGTGGAAACGCACACCTCCAGGTCCAGGGACACTTTCTTCCCAGTTGTTATCAGGCAACTGAATCATCCCACCACAACCAGAGAGAGGTCCTGAACCACTATCTACCTCAGACTATCTTTGATCAGACTTTACGGGATTTACTGTGCACTAAACATTATTCCCTTATCATATATCTATACCCTGTAAATGGCTCGATTGTAATCATGTATTGTTTTCCCGCTGACAGGTGAGCATGCAACACAAGCTTTTCACTGTACGTTGGGCAGCGGTATAAATATAGATTTTTCTAACTTCAGGTAACCCTTGCTTTCCTTCTCTCTCCATCCCTTCCCCCTTCCCATTTCTCCGACTAGTCTGACTGTCCTCATTTATATTTTATCTATTTGTCACCTTCTCCTCGCTAACAATGATCTATTCTACATTTGCCTTGATCTCCACCCCCTTTGTCTAACTTTCGCTTCTTAAACTTCCTTATCACTGTATCTCCCCCTGCCCTGAAGAAGGGTCTTGACCAGAAACGTCACCCATTCCTTCTATCCAGAGATGCTGCCTGACCCGCTGAGTTACTCCAGCATTTTGCGTCCAACCTCCCTCTTCCCAGTTCGCTGACCTGTCTGACTGTCCCTCTGATTACATGCTATTTCTGCTTCATTGTCACCTTCTCCGAGCTAACAATGGTCTGTTCTACATTTTCCTTGATCTCTTTTGATCTCTTACACTTCCTTATCTCTGTAACTCCCTCTCCCCTGACGATGGGTCTGAAGAAGGGTCTCGATACGCAACGTCACCCATTCCCACACCATCCTGGCCACACACTCATCTCCCCGCTACCTTCAGGTAGAAGGTACAGGAGCCTGAAGACTGCAACAACCAAGGTCAGGAATAGCTACTTCCCCACAGCCATCAGGCTATTAAACTGGGCTCAGACAAAACTCTGAACATTAATAGCCTATTATCTGTTATTTGCACTTTATCAGTTTATTTATCCGTGTGTGTATATATTTATATAATGGTATATGGACACACTGATCTGTTCTGTAGTCAATGCCTACTATGTTCCGTTGTGCTGAAGCAAAGCAAGAATTTAATTGTCCCATCTGGGACACACGACAATAAACTCTCTTGAATCTTGAATCCTTCACTCCAGAGATGCTGCCTGTCCCGCTGAGTTATTCCAGCATTTTGTGTCTATTGACAATAAACTAAACTGAACTGAGTGGGCAGCAGGATGGTGAACCTGAATGGGCAAGGGTACATCAGAAGGTCACTCACTGCGCACGAGCTGCCTGCTCACTGACCCTGCTAAATCTTACAAGATTAGTGATAGATGGCACCAACAGGACTGATCCCCTTAACTGCTCAGCAGATTTTCTGGGCCATAACCCTAGATTACAGCAGTTTAACATCAACTGCAGAGTTGGATAAATCAGCAGTAAATTGAAAGAAATCCAGATGTGGGTTTTCGGCAGAAGGTTTATACTGTCTGCAAGCTCTCTCCCCCTCTCTCAGAGAGAAGATTGCGTTGAGATCAGGATCCATATGATTTATGTAAATTCCTCTGTCAATTCGCCGTGCAAATTTGGTTATAAACCCTGCATTTTCTCTCATTGAAGAATGAGCTGCGATAATTGGGTAAAATCTTTGTAATTCTAACAAGCTTCCATGAATGCAGATTCTGTGAAACTTCCGTGAAATAAAAAAACACTTCCTACGACAATCCTCAAACGAGGGTCTGGAATTCGGGTGGAAATACAAGAGACTGCAGGTGCTGGACACTGGGGTAAAGACACAATCTGCTGGTGAAATTCAATGGGTCTGGCTGGCAGCATTGTGGAGACACAGGGGTGGTCGATGTTCCAGGTCAGGACTCTGCATCAGTGTAGAGTGTGGAGGGAGTGATAGAGAGGGATGATGGGGGGAGGGGGTGATGGGCAGGTGGAGCCAACTGAGGAGGAGTGGAATTTAGACTTTACTTTAGACTCTAGAGACACAGCATGGATACAGACCCTTCGGCCCACCGAGTCTGCGACGACCAGCGATCACCGGTACGCTACCGATATCCTACGCTATCCTATCCTACGCTACCGCTATCCTACCTACACACACTGGGGACAATTTACAATTTTACCGAAGCCAATTGACCTACAAACCTCTACGTCTTTTGAGTGCGGGAGAAATCCAGCACCCCTGGAGAAAACCCACGCGGTCACAGGGAGAACGTCCAAACTCCTGATCCGCCCCGGGCTCCCTCACCCCCTTTATACAACACCCGCAAATTGTACAGAAATAGTCTACTGGTTTCCCGTGCAAGAGGCATCATGTTTTGAAGCCATTTTCCAATTCCAGCCCACACTCTTCAGGTGTAATGGTCCCAGTTCCAAGGCAAGCCCCAGGCTGCAGCGGGCCTCCAGCCATCGCCATCCCTTGGACCTGCTGGCTGACCGGTGAACCAACATCCCTCTCCTCGCCCATCCACCTCTGTTCCCCGAATGGGACATCTTTGACCGACTGGATCGCTACAATCCATCACAATGCTGCCAGACTCATTGAGTTTCTGCAGCTGTCCAATGGGTCGACTGGGCCTGTATTCACTGGAATTTAGAAGGATGAGAGGGGATCTTATTGAAACATAACATTCTTAAGGGATTAGACAGGCTGAATGCAAGAAAGATGTTCCCAATGTTGGGAGAGTCCAGAACCAGGGGGTCACAGTTTTAGAATAAGGATTAGGCCATTTAGGACTGAGATGAGGAAAAACTTTTTCACCCAAAGAGTTGTGAATCTGTGGAATTCTCTGCCACAGTGGGCAGTGGAGGCCAATTCACTGGATGTTTTCAAGAGAGAGTTAAATATAACTCTTAGGGCTAACGGAATCAAGGGATATGGGGAGAAAGCAGGAACGGGTACTTATTCTGGATGATCAGCCTTGATCATATTGAATGGCAATGCTGGCTCGAAGGCTGAATGGCCGACTCTTGCACCTACTTCCTATGTTTCTATGTACTGACCTCGTAGGCCAGATCCCGATTCCCTCTCCTCTCCCACCCGCCATGCTCCCAGCCAGTCGAGTCCATTGTTGCCAGCTCAATCCTACCGGTCATGTCTCGGCGGGCTCCCCCTTCCGGGTTGAGGTCTGCAGGGTTGTTCTAGCAGGGGGCACGTCACGACGTCCCTCGGAGATTCCCAAAATGGGTTGGATCTGTGCTGCATCTTGTGGGCTGGACGTATCTGGGCAATCTTCCACAGTGTCGGATTGATGCCTGTACTGGAATGGCTTGGCTAAGAGTGCGATTTGGTCTTAAACAAACTCTTCTGCGGCTTTGAATTTCCTTACTGGCAGAGCTGGCAAGTTTAGACCACGATTTACAGCAGATTATTGATGCCTTACTGGGTTTTGCAAATCTCGACAGAATGCAAACTAAAGAAGCAACCTAAAATCAATAGCAACGGAGGAAACTGACAGACATGAATTATTGATTTTGTGAATCCCGTTGAAGAGAATCCGATAACATCAAACTATTATTTATATCCATTAGGCACAGCATGGTTAAGAAAATGCTGCAGAGTTGTGTTTTCATTTCTTTGTGTAACTTATACTGAAGTTGTGCAGGTGCATTCACATGTACAGACAGCACTGAATTATACATCTCCCAGTAGAAGTTGTCATAACACACCAGAGGCATGGAAACATCTGCAGCCAATTCTGAACTAACATATATGTGGTAAACCCAGATTGTGTGTTAGACCATAAGACATAGGAGGAGGATTAGGCCATTTGGTCCATCGGGTCTACTCCGCCATTCGATCTTGGCCCGTCTGTGTTTCCCTCTCGACCCCATTCTCCTGCCTTCCCCACATAATCCCCGTAATAACGAAGAAACTACCCAATGACTTGTGCTCCACGCAATCTGTGGCAATGAATTCCACAGATTCACCACCCTCTGGCTAAAGAAACTCTTGCTCATCTCCATTCTAAAGTTACGTCCTTTAATTCTGAGGCTGTGCCCTCTGGTCCTCGACACTCCCACTACTGGAAACGTCCTCTCCACATTCATTCTATGTCGGCCTTCCATTGTTCGCATCGGGACAGTGAAAGGACAATGAGCATCTCTGACAAACAAAAGTTGGATGGATAAAGGAACAAGAGGATGCTGAAAATGGCCCGTACTTTGGGCTGAAGGTACGTAAGTAAGTAAGTAAGTAAGTTTATTGGCCAAGTATTCACATACAAGGGATTTGCCTTGGTGCTCCGTCCACAAGTAACAACATGACATACAGTGACAGTTACGAATGACTCAGAGAATACTAAACATTAATAATAATAAAACATTAATGATAAAACACCATTGATCAAGCACGTGAACCAACAAAATACCAGATCAAAGGGAGGCTACATATTTTTGACTGTTGAGTAGAGCAACTACTCGTGGATAAAAACGGTTTTTATGTCTGGCTGTGGCAGCTTTGACAGTCCGGAGTCGCCTTCCAGAGGGAAGTGATTCAAAGAGTTTGTGGCCAGGGTGAGAGGGGTCAGAGATGATCTTGCCTGCTCGCTTGGTTGGCATTAATCCACATGTGATGCTGTTGCTTTGGCAAGTTCCCTGGAAATTTTAGGTTGACTATTTAATCTGTAAAGGAATGGGATTTTAAGCACATCACCAGCACTGCAGTGTACCCCCAGTCAAACGTGCTGGCTGAGCGAGCTGTCCGCAGTGCAAAGGAGCTCATGGAGAAGTCCAGCAGGGCCGGGTCTGACGTCTTTTTGGATCTTCTCAATCTCCGCAACATTCCACGTGTTCCCACACTCGGTTCGCCGGCTCAGCGACTCATGTCCAGTCCGACGCGGATCAAATCAGCAACTCTGTTTGATCTACAATTTAGATGTCTACTTCACAAATCTGCTCCTAAATCTGACAAAGGGGAAATTACACAATCCTCAAAGTTTATCAACAGATAAGTCCGTGATGGAATGAGAAATCTTTTCAGTGGAATTCTTCTTCTTTCAAATCTTGGTCCATAGTCTTGTAGGTTAAGACACATCAAGTGTTCATTCAAGCGTCAGGGGTTATGGGGAGAAGGCAGGAGAATGGGGTTGAGAGGGAAAGATAGATCAGCCATGACTGAATGGTGGAGTAGACTTGGCTTAATACTGCTCTTATATCTTATGAACCTATGAAGCTGGTTAAGCAATTGGTTTGTATTGACCTGCAGGATTTAAAACATGGTGAGGGGTCTGCAACTTACAAATGTTTTCCAGAGAGAGTTAGATTTAGCTCTTGGGGCTAAGGGAATCAGGGGATATGGCAAAAAAGTCGGAACGGGGTACTGATTTTGGATGATCAGCCATGATCATGTTGAATGGCGGTGCTGGCACAAAGGGGCGAATGGCCTACTCCTGCATCTATTTTCTAAGCCTTTGATAGTGATTTCAGATTTCCACAAACTTAAGTATAATGGAATATCTCCTCAGTTCCCTTTGAGTCCACCCACCAATGACTATAAATCTATTTTTAAGCAGTGAATCCGGGTCAAGAATGGCTTGTTTCCATTCCATCTTTGAGTTGTCAGGAGGCAGATGATGTCTATGTGGGATTCATTCATAGACGGGACAGGAGGTGCTTTTTTGAGCAGAAGGATGGGTTGTTCAGAAGGTTCTCCATTTGTTCCACTGTACATATTTGGCTCTGCATGCTCCTGAAGAGACCTGTGCGGACGTTACACTTTTTCATCAGGCTTTTCCCTTTGTTCTCCTCAATATCTCTTGCCATGACCCAAAGCTCACAGCAGGTCCTTATTTTGGGATTCCAATGTTAGGTGTGCAAATGGTGTGGTCAGCCCATCGGAGCTGGCAGAATACAGTTCAAGCCTCAGTTCCTGCAAGGGGAAAATGACATTGTTTCATTTATCCTGCCAACAGACTTTGGGCATTTTGTAGAGCTGGTATTGGGGTTCGAGGAGCCTTCTGCAGCTAAGCCATGTTGCTGAAGCACACAGGCGGGCAGGGATATCAAGAGTTTAAAGAGACATTTGGACAGGTACATGGAAAGGATATGTTTAGAGGGTTATAGGTCAAGCACAGGCAGATGAATGAATGAATGAATGAATGAATGGATGAATGGATGGATGGATGGATGGATGGATGACACTTTATTGTTACATGTGACAAGGCACAGTGATATTCTTTTGTTACCACATAAAGGCCGGCGACAAAGTTACAAGTATTCCACTTTGACACAAACCATGTTTAACATTTCATTTGTGGTCCCGGGACGAGTGTAGATGGGGCATGTTGGCCGGTGTGGGTAAGTTGGGCCAAAGGCTCGTTTCCACGTTGCATGACTCTATGACTCTGTGACACTAGGGCCAGGTTTGGGGTCTGGATCTACAAAGCCTCTTTTCTGCAGGTAGCCAGAGGCTGTGCTGGCGGACTGGAGGCACTGGTGGATGCAGGAGAGGTGGCTCCCAAGGTCTACGTTTTCCTGGGTCTCTTGTTGCATGTGGGTGTTGAGGGCAATATTACGCGATGGAGAAAACTGTTGACAGTTGATTGCCTCACAGATATTTAGTGTAGGATCCACTCTCCTGAATGTCAACAATACTTGGATCTTGGCCATTGATTATGCCCATGAGCTAGCACTTACCATGTTCTGAAGCTGTGACTGAGACTTGAATGACTCCAGAGATCTACAGGTTTATAGGTCAATTGGCTTTGGTAAAATTATAAATTGTTCCTAGTGTGTAGGATAGAGCTAGTGTATGGAGTGATCGCTGGTCTGCACGAACTCAGTGGGCCGAAGGGCCTGATTACGCGCTGTATTCCTAAAGTCTAAAAAAGTTTAAAAGACCTTGGAGTGGAAGTGACAAATCTATGACCAAAACTGTATTCAGTGCTCCAGCTATGATTAATATAGTTTCACTATGACCTTGCTACACTTACAGTATGTTACAAGCTCCAGCCAATAATGCAAAGTGTTTTCTTAATAATTCTATCGACCGGTTGGGTCACCTTCAGAGATCTGTGGACATGTACTCCAAGATCCCTCCCTTCCTCTAACTTCCCGGAATCTGATCATTTATTCTCTAGTCTTTTGTCTTGTCTCTTCTTCCACTCTTACATCTCCAGATTGAATTCCCTCTCAACATAACCTGCTTATTGGAGTCCAAAGATTTCCTCCCCCGTCATCAAACACACAGCTGCTTTGGCAAAAAGTGCATTTTATGAACCTGTTGATTGCATATAGGTATAATTTATTAATATAAGCCAGAAAAGAAAGGGCCAGTTTAGGGCCTGTCCCATTTTCACGACCTAATTCACGACCTTTTTTACTCGTGGACATTTTTCATCATGCTAGAAAAACGCCCCGACCTACTTGATGCCACGAGTACCTACGACTAGCATCACTGGCTGCTACGACCTACCTACGACCTCGTGCCACCTCGTGTCGACCATGCTGCGAGTATGAGTCAAGGGCAAACTCGACAGAGGTCATGAGTTAGATCGTGAAAGTGGGACAGGCCCTTTTCTTTGCCCCATGTTCTGTGAATACTCAATACCACCCTTCGAATGTGCTCATCTGTTCAAGAACTTGTTAATTTGGGCAGCACCATGGCACAGCGGTAGAGTTGCTGCCTTTCAGCGCCAGAGACCCGGGTTCGATCCTTGCTACGGGTGCTGTCTGTAGGGAGTTTGTACGTTCTCCCCGTGACCTGCGTGGGTTTTCTCCGAGATCTTCGGTTTCCTTCCACAGTCCAAATGTGTACAAGTTTGTAGGTTAATTGGCTTGGTATAAATGTAAAAATTGTCCCTTGTGTGTGTAGGATAGTGTTAATGTGCGGCCATTCATGTGCGGTGTGGACTCGATGGGCCGAAGGGCCTGTTTCCACGCTGTATCTCTAAACTAAACTAAAAATCATTAGCACCAAAATCTATTTTCTGGACTACTTCCCACATTTTCTCTGTAGTTTAGAAATCAATCTGAGTCAAATTCTAACAATTTACAACTCCCTAAAAAAAAAACGCCCCTCATTGAAACGTTAAATACTCGATCATTTATCTCCCAATTCACCAATTCTGGACCTTTCTCTCTCAAGAAAGCATCCTCACGCTATTTACTTGGTCATGCCCCTCAGAAACCTGAGGAGAATCAGATCACCTCTCCTTCTAAACCAAGACAGTCTGCGCCATTTTCAATATGACAGCCGTCAACCCTCAAATCTAAAGTGTTAACGGCAGCGTGGGTTCAATGGAAACAGCAGATTTAATAGGCGTAAATAACCGCACGTGAGAAATGGACTCTTGTTTGAGGAGGTGGTGGCAACTTTAGCCCAGAATGCGTCAGTATCTTCGGGAGAGGGGAGGACAGAACGTGGAAAAATAACAATCAAGAATGCCTAAACAGAATGTGTTCCCGCCCTGGAGCCGCTAGTACCAGCCTTACACTCCCACCAGCATTCGGGTGACATAAGCTTTGCACATAATAGGAAATAACATTGTGCACTACAATATGAATCAGCTAAAGTCATGATACTCCAGATTCAATGGTGCGTGGTGTAAGTAATAAAGGTAAAACAAAGGAATTGGCTGCGGTCCAAGAACTGGCATTATCTCCTGATCTGGGAAGCCAAGTGGCACATGTAAACTGATAGGATCTTCTTTCCCACAAGGTCCAATTAATCGTTAAAGAAGGAACTGCAGATGCTGGAGAATCGAGGGTTACACAAAAAGCTGGAGAAATTAATCATTCCTTTTTTGTCCAATTGAAACCTCACTTACATACCATATATTCCAATGCTTCATTCTCCAGATGTACAATGACATGCTTCAAATTAAGGAATTTAAAATTAATTCACGAACAAAACAGCAAGGCTACCGGATGTAGAATGGCATCGATATGTGTGTTTAGTCTCGCAATTTATTGACACCTAATAGAGATATTTCTTTAGTGCACTTAGCTGCTATTATCAACCAATATCTGCATGGATTAATGTGCCAGCTAATAACAGGAAGATGGAGTTGAGCAAATGGAGGCAGAAGATGAAACCAGATTTGGCAACTTTGGAAAATGCATCTGATTGTTGCTCAAATCCAGCATTGTCATTAACAGTTTTTATCCACGAGCAGTTGCTCTACTCAACAGCCAAAAATCTGTAGCCTCCCTTTGATCTGGTATTTTGTTGGTTCACATGCTTGATCAATGGTGTTTTATCATTAATGTTTTATTATTATTAATGTTTAGTGTTTTCTGAGTCATTCGTAACTGTCACTGTATGTCATGTTGTCACTTGTGGGCGGAGCACCAAGGCAAATTCCTTGTATGTGAATACTTGGCCAATAAATCTACTTACTTACTTACCTACTTACTTTAGAAACAAGGAACTACAGATGCTGGTTTACAAAAATGGCACAAATAGCTGGAGTAACTCAGCGTGTCAGGCAGCATCTCTGGAGAACATGGATAGGTGACATTTGTGGGTCGGGACCTTTCTTCACTCTGATTGTGGTAGGAGGTGGGCGGGTGGGGGGGATAGAAAGGCGGAAGTGGACATGCACATCAAAGCCAGGGAAGTAACAGGCTGAAGGACACAAAGTGCTGGAGTTACTCAACGGGTTTGGCAACATCTCCAGAGAACATGGATAGGTGACGTTTTGGGTTAGGACCTTTCTGCAGACTGACCAAACCACCCCTTTTGCTCTTCTTTGCTCATTACTTGCCAGGCCCCCCAACTCCACCCCACCACCATCAATCTGAAGATCCTGACCCAAAACGTCACCTATCCATGTTCTCCAGAAATGTTGCCTGACCTGCTGAGTTACTTCAGCACTGTATCTTTTCTCCATTGAACTTCCCCAGTAACTTCACCCTCTCCCCAGCTAATTTGATGCAATGAGAGACCGATTCAGAAGTATCCAGATGCCGCTTAATGTCAAAATTGGTTGCAATGCTCCTTACTCACAATCCCCTAGTGTTTTACCTGTGTCCTCTAGAGCTTCACCAGAGTGAGTCAATGTTGAAAATGTCACCTCAAACTCTCCTCCGAGATTGTTAAGGCTGCGATTCATGGTGGCAATGAAGCAAGGTCGTGTGGTTTTCATGATTCCTTGGACAACCTATCGGACCATAAATGCAGAAAATGCTTCTTCTGTTCCATCAGAGGCTAACAAAGACTAAAGGCAAAGGAGTAAATATTGGAGAATGTTTTAATTCTGATTTACTTTCTTTATTCCCCCAATTAAAATACTTAAAAAAAAAAAAATCAGTTGAGGCTTAACTAGGTGATATGTCAGTGTTGTCTTGAGTCCAAATATTTAAAAAATGGAATCTGGATTAAACCATGCAGCCATTTTGTGGTTCCCTGTTCTTCTCCAACTCATTCCCAGCCCCTAACATCTTTTCTCAAAAGCCTAGCTTATTCACAAGAACGAGCACAACTTTTGTTAAAAAAAATTCTAATATCATTAAACGCTGAGAAGTCTTCAGCCCCGATCCCCAGCGATCGAAATCCTGACATTATATATTTTATATTGTTTTTTCTCCTGGCGTCAGTGGTCTGTGTGTCGATTCAGATGCCATTCACATCGCCCTGCAGTTGCATAAGAATTCTGATCATGGTTCTAATGTCCCACCGCCTCTCTGCCTCTTCAGATTTCACGCTGAAACGTTAACAAGAACTGACACAGGAGATTACAAGCAGACAGTTGAAAATTCCAGGTCTTTGTGCAGTATGGACCTGAGCCAGCACTGCAAGCAACTGCAATCCACACAGGGTAAGAGAGAGAGAGAATGAGAGAGAGAGTGGGAGAGAGAGAATGAGAGAGAGAGAAAGAGAGGGGAGAGAGAGAGAGAGAAAGACTAAGAGCGAATGTGATTGAAAGAGACAGTGAGAAAGAGAGAGTGAGAGAGAGTGTGAGAGAGAGAGAGAGAGAGAGAGAGGGAGAGAGAGAGGGAGAGAGAGGTAGAGAAAGAGAGAGAAAGACAGACTAAGAGCGGATGTGATCGAAAGAGAGAGTGAGAGAGAGAGAGAGAGAGAGAGAGAGAGAGAGAGATAGTGAGAGAGAGAGGGAGGGAGGGAGAGAGATTGAGCAAATGTGAGAGAAAGAACAAATATGCAAACAAGAGAGAAATAAAGACAGAGATAGAATGTGGGAGAAAGTGAGAATGAGAGGGAGAGAGAATGTGTGGGAAAGAGAATGTAGGAAAGACACGATAGACAAAGAAACAGAGATAGAATATGAGAGAGAGAGAGAGAATGTGTGAATGAGAGATAGAACATGACAGAGAGAGAACGTGTGTGAGAGAGAATGTGAGAAAGAGAGAGGCAGACAAAAAAACAGAAAGATCGAATATGAGTGAGAGAGAATGTGAGAGAGGAAGAGAGAGAGAGCAAGAGAGAGAATATGAGAACAAGAGAGGGGGTGCTTTCTAATTGAAGGAAAGATCACTTTGCAAGAAGAGGCACAGGAAGGGGTGTCCAGTCTGGCTGTTACTCAACTTGAAGGCTTCGTTCAACGTGGGGCAGAGCAGGCATTTAGTTGTTTTGACCCCTTCCCAGCTGCAGTCCCTCAGGCATTGTGGGGGTGCTGGAGTGCTGACAGCCAGACAGAGCGTACATCTGTCTGTGGACCAGTTATGGTTCATGTACATCCCTTAAGGACATCGTCAACCTGTGGCTGATAGAAGGTCAAAACTCACCTTCAAAGCTTTGAAATTAAGGAACGAATTATCCATGTTGGTCTATAAAAATGTTATAGTGGTGCAGGCTTTTCCCTCCTTGTCCATTTAGGGGGAAATGTGCCCAACATTTACCTATTTTTATAGCTATCGCACTTTTTAATGGAACTGAAATAAATTCATATGGTAGACACAAAATGCTGGAGTAACTCAGCGGGACAGGCAGCATCTATGGAGAGAAGGAATAGGTGACGTTTCGGGTCAAGACCCTTCTTCAATGTTTCGGGTCGAGACCCTTCTTCAGACTTCTTCACCAGTCTGAAGAAGGGTCTCGACCCAAAACGTCGCCCATTCCTTCTCTCCAGAGATGCTGCCTGACCCGCTGAGTTACTCCAGCATTTTGTGTCTACCTTCGATTCAAACCAGCATCTGCAGTTCCTTCCTACACTTATAATTCACATGTCCACTTGTGAAATTCTTGTTGAATTTGAAGAGAAGTGAAGTTTATTTTGAGCTTTGCACTGGATGTAAGTGCGGGAGAGCAGAACAAGGTGTAACCATTGGAAACGATTGAGTTCCTGCAAAGCACAGGAGAGAAACAGAAGAAAGCACTTGCTCCACAACTACTCTTATGGCTGGTACAGCACGGATAAAGTGCAGAGGAAAACTCCTTGTAACCTCCCCATCAAACATTATCAGGCTGTTTAGATACAGTACATCAAGCTGGAAATGGTGCAGAGAAGATTTACAAGGATGTTGCCAGGACTCAAGGGTCTGAGCTACAGAGAGAGGTTGAGCAGGCCGGGACTCTATTCCTTGGAGCGCAGGAGAATGAAGGGTGATCTTAGGGAGGCATCTTCAATCATGAGAGGAATAGATCGGGTAAATGCACGGCCTTTTGCCCAGGCTAGGGGAATCGAGGACCAGAGGATGTAGGTTTAAGGTGAAGGGGAAAAAATTGAATTGGAATCTAAGGGGTAACTGTTTCACACATAGAGTGATGGGACAAGCTACCAGAGGAGGTAGTTAAGGCTGGGACTATCACAATGTTTAAGAGACAGCTAGACAGGTACATGGATAAGACAGATTTGGAGGGATATGAGGCAAACGTGGGCAGGTGGGATTAGTGTAGATGGGACATGTTGGCTTGTGTGGGCAAGTTGGGCCGAAGGGCCTGTTTCCAAACTGTATGATTCTATGACTATGACTAAAACACGTTTACTCTCCCAGTAAGGGCATCCAGGGCTGGTACTACAAGGGTACAACATAAACTTACCTCTATTCTGTCCTTCATACTCTCGCAGGGCAGGTAAAGAACAGGTTAGACACAGAGTAACATTTCCCCTACACAGTTCCTTTCTATATTCCACACCAGTTGCAGTGCATTTCAGATGCGGAATAGAGCTCCCTTTGTACCATCACAGCTCTGGTTTAGGTGTTGTAGTTTGCAACGATAGACTGTATGGTTGCTGCATAGCATGCCAAAGACCACCTCACCTGTGGGCCCACCGAGACCGTGACGAGAAGCGATCTCCGTACCCTAGCACTATCCTACACACCAGGGCCAATTTATGATTTTTATAGAAGCCAATTAACCTACAAACGTGGACGTCTTTGGAGTGTGGGAGTAAACTGGAGCATCTGGGGGAAAACCCACGCTGCTATGGGGAGAACGTACAAACTCCGTACAGACAGCACCTGTAGTCAGGATCGAACCCAGGTGTCTGGCGCTGTGAGCAGCGACTCTACCATCGCTATCTGTGCCACCTGAAGTGTACTTGTTGCATTGTGGCTGGCGAGGTCAATGCTACCATGAACGGCTCCACCACAGAGTTCCCAATGGCAGCGTTGTGTGTGCCATGCTACAGGTTGCGTCGAATATCTACCGCCACAATAATGTGTTTTTTTGACACACCTTGTCCGAGTGAATTTTACACTACAGTACAGGAAGGAAGCAGGCAAATGGCAAAGACATTGTGGGCCAAAGAGCCTGTACCTGTGCTGTACTATTCTATGTTCGATGTCAGGTTATATACTCAGCATCGCGGGCGGAGCTGTCATTGTGGAGCGTCCAGCTGCGGGGCGCTGGGTTTAACCGCCGCGGAACCTGCGCTCTCTCGCCGAGATCGCCAGTTGGAGCTCCGACCAGCGCGACCTGTGGACGTAGGGAGCCGCGGTCTCCGGGGAGGAAGCGGCCGTTCCAGACACTCCCAGCCGCTGAGAGTGTTCTCCCGACGCCGGAGCTCCACCATCCGGTGAGAGGGCCTGTAACATCGGGTTGCCGTCACAGTGACTGCGGGGGCTTCAATAGGCCCCGACCGTGGGTGAACAAGAGGAAGAGACTTTGCTGCCTTCCCTCACTGTGGGAACCATTGTGGGGGGATGTTTTTATGTTCAATGTTACATTCTTTAATGTGTTTTATTTTTATCGGTGTGCGGCAAATGGCGACTCAAATTTCACCGCACCAATTGGTGTACGTGACAATAAATGTCCTTTGTCCTTTAGCGTCAATCGCACACTCTCTGCTTTTATATATTTCCCTGTATATTTATCCAACCCTCTGCATCTGTTTGTCCATCAATCCATCAAATGTATCATTTGATTTTGTGTGTCTGAGTCCATGTCTCTGTAAAGATGCTGCAAGGAAGATTTTTCATTGTTCTGTGGCTTACTGTTGTGCAACAAACTCAACTATCTATTTGTCTGTCTGTCACTCAATCCATATCATCTATATCGCTATATACCTAGGTATCTGTCTCTATCTTCAGTAGACAAAAATACTGGAGAAATACAGCGGGTGAGGCAGCATCTAAGGAGCGAAGGAATATGTGACGTTTCAGGTTGAGACCCTTCTTCAGACTGATGTGAAGGCGTGTGGCGGGGGAGGGGCGATATATGTCTCTATCTATATATCTGTTGGTCTCTCTGTTGGTCTCTCTGTCTATCTAGCTAAATAATCTGTATATTTATCCCCCCCTGTATCTGCTTATGTATTGTATGCATCTATCTATATCTATCTTGCACTGACGTGCACCAACCTTAATCCTACCTCAGCTATGAGCGCTGTGGGCTATCTCTTGGATTATCATGGACTTATAACCTAATTGTATTTTTGCACTAATATCTTGCACACTTTTTATTTTGCACGAACTCTTATATGTTTCTGTGTTCTCCCTTGATGCTGGTACAGCAAGACTTTCATGGTGCCTGTACCTTACTGCACTTGACAATAAACTTGACGTGACCTTCATTCAAGAAAGAGTTAAGGGCCTGTCCCGCTTGGGCGACCTAATCCGTAAGTTCTGACGAGTTTGCCCTTGACTCATACTCACAGCATGGTCGACATGAGGTCCTTGGAGGTCTTTGTAACTCTCCTTCATGCTTGAGAGTAGTCTCCACGTACTGTAGGCCTCAGCTAGGTCGCGGCGTGTTTTTCAACGTTGAAAAATGCCCGCGAGTAAAAGAAGGTCGCCGTGGGAAAATCGATACCTTTTTTACTCATAGGTTTAGTCGTAGTAGATCGTAGTAGGTCGGCATGTTAGTCGTAGGTAATCGACTTGGTGGGAACTTTAGGCTAGGTCTTCCAGCTAATGCAGATGTTTTGCCCATGCAGATCTATCTAATCCTAGCTCATTCCCAAAGCCCTGCAGCATCCTAACATTCTGTAAATCACACAGTTATCCAACTTTGAGAGATCCCAACTTATAAATCCCGACTTATGGGATTCTGCTGCAGAAATTGTCTTTGATATAAAATATGAATCGTCTAAGCACTTTCTGTGCTTTAAAATGTCCTTCCTTCTTTTCACAATGACTCTTACTGTAAATATGTGCTGTGATGAGAGGAAACCACCAAGTTTTATTTGTTTATTTAATGTTTACATTAACCCACTCCGTCCGCAAGCCTTCCATCGGCTAATTTACCAAAAGCCCACACTTTTCAAGTGTAATCAAAACAATAACTTCCTAATTACAGTAAAACTAAATGGATAAGCAAATTAATTTGGCATCTTATACAACCGCAGTATATCCCCAAGTGCTTTACAGCCAATTAAGTAATTTTGAACTGCCTTCACAATTATAATATAAAAAGTATGACAACCAGTTAGTGCATAACAAGGTCCCACAAACTGTAACATAATGACCAGATGATCTGTTTTTAGTGACATCCCTTAAGATTGTGATTGATCAGGGCGTGTACAATCTCCATTAAGGAAGAGTCATGCCGTGCATCTCATGTTATTAAGCTTGGCTCCATATACCTCTTTCTGTGTGTGTGTGTGTGTGTGTGTGTGTGTGTGTGTGTGTGTGTGTGTGTGTGTGTGTGTGTGTGTGTGTGTGTGTGTGTGTGTGTGTGTGTGTGTGTGTGTGTGTGTGTGTGTGTGTGTGCGTGTGTGTGTGTGTGTGTGTGTGTGTGTGTGTGTGTGTGTGTGTGTGTGTGTGTGTGTGTGTGTGTGTGTGTGTGTGTGTGTGTGTGTGTGTGTGTGTGTGTGTGTGTGTGTGTGTGTGTGTGTGCGTGTGTGTGTGTGTGCGTGTGTGTGTGTGTGTGTGTGTGTGTGTGTGTGTATGTGCGTGTGTGCGTGTGTGTGTGTGTGTGTGTGTGTGTGTGTGTGTGTGTGTGTGTGTGTGTGTGTGTGTATATGTGCGTGTGTGTGTGTGTGTGTGTGTGTGCGTGTGTGCGTGTGTGTGTGTGTGTGCGTGTGTGCTTGCAGGAAGTTACGTCCTATTTAAATATGGCATGAAGCACACTCAGCCAGTGAGGCACACTCGCTCACACCCACAGGAGTACTTCACACACTCATTCATTCGCCCATCCAGGCATAGGCACGATCACTCACACACATACACACACTCACACACCCACTGGCAAGTACACTTGTGCACACATGCATTCACAGGGTGAGGTGATCAGCATGTGAGTAAGGTTGACTGGGTATGGGAGTATGCTTGGTTGACCGGGTTTGTGTGAAGGCAAGTGTTCTTTACGTCACATTTGAATAGCTTCCTGCCTGCAGATGCAACAATGGGCCAGGTTGTGGGAACCCGACGAGAATTTGCAATCATTTGCCGAAAGATTTTTGTTCTCCAGATACAGGCCTTTAATGCCAGACATGTTGCTGGCTAGAAGTCCTGACAAGCAATTCACTCCCGTTTACAATTAAATTTCTTACAATTAAAATCTGCCTTCTCAAAGAACTGTAAGATTATAAATTGAGGAGGATTAGTTGGAAATGGATTCTGTAATCCTGTCTTTGTAACTGAAACAGATGACTTTATTTAGCGGTTTAAGCTTTATGTAAGTAATTTTCTTGGTGGGAGTATGGGAATTACTTTGTTCCACAGCACACTTACTCCACTGTCTACAGTAATATTTAACTTTGCGAGCAGGCGGAGGATCTCCATTTGGTGAACATTAAGGGCCTGTCCCACTTACGCAATTTTTCTCGGCGACTTGCCGGCACCCGTCATAGTCGCAGCAGGTCTCCAAAAATTTTCAACGTGTTGAAAATCCAGCGGTGACCAGAAAAAGGTATAACTCTTTGGGCGACTACTCACGACCAAACAGGCTTCACCCCGCGACATGGATTGATTTCTTGAGATAGGAAGGTTGGTCTTACATTAGCTCATATTAGCTAGAGTTCTGAAAATTAAGAAGCAACCGCTTTGAAACCTACAACATTTTGATGGACCAGAACAGAGTAGATACAGGAAGGATGTCCCTGACAGTGAGGAAGGCCAGAACCAGGGTTACAGCCTAAGGACAAGGGGAAGGCTATTGTAGTGTATATGTCATGGGGATATGAATGCAGATATCTCAGATAGGAACTCATTATTTGCCAATCATATGGCTCAGTTCTGTCAAGATAATAATTTAATATTGTCAAGCAAAGTGCTTTTACCTACAGATAGCTATATTTATATTAGTGAGGCCTGGCACACCACATCATGGCTGGACCACTGTATTAGTACAGCTGATGCACATGCCTCATTGGGGTGTATGAGCATTCTGTACGGGGCAGCAATGACTGATCATATACCTGTTGCTATGACAATAAATGTTGAACACATACCTGTGGTTTCCAGAGATAGAAATAGCTTTAACACAGAAAAACTGGACTGGTCAACGCTTACAAAGGAAGACACCCTAGCCTATTATGCCCATACAGATAAATCCTTAAGCAATATTCATCTACCTAAAGATGCAATAATGTGTAGTAATGTTAACTGTAAAGATATGAAGCATAGGAGAGATATCTGCTGCATGTATAATGATATAGTAAGTGCCTTATATGTAGGCAGTATGCCCTACTGCAAGCATAAAAATAAGACACATAACATCAGACCTGGCTGGAATAAGTATGTAGCTGAGTATCATACTGAAGCCCGTGAAGCCACCAAAGCATGGGCTATGGCAGGTAGACCCAGACAGGGGCCTGTGTTTGAGCACAAGAAGCTCACTAATGCAAGGTATAAGTATGCTGTTCGCTTCATCTGTAAAAATGAGCAAGCTATGAGGGATGATTCCATGGCTAAGAAGCTGCTAAGTAACAATGCTACAGAGTTTTGGAAGGAAGTGAGAGCTCTTAGCAGTTGCAAAACATCTCTGCCATGTACTGTAGATGGAATCTCCGGAACAGCTAATATCGCGGAGTTCTGGTGACAACATTATAACACTTTATTCAACTGTGTCCAAGGTGACTTATATAGGGTGGACAATATTGAGAGTAATTACTCGATGGTGATTATGTCACATGAGGTGTATCATGCCATGAACAAGCTGTCCAACAACAAAGCAAGTGGCTTGGATCATATCTCTGCTCAACATCTTAAGTATGCGAGTATGAGGATAGCTCCTCTCCTAGCTATTTGTTTTACTGGCCTTATGATTCATGGCATGTTACCAGACTCAATGTTGTCTGTCCTGTTAGTGCCGGTTATAAAAGGACAAAGCGGGTAAAGTAGGCAGTCTAAATAATTACAGGCCCATAGCTTTAGCCAGCATATTGTCAAAAGTCTTAGAAAGAGTTCTGCTGGATAGAGTAAATGAGTTTGTTAACTCCACAGATAACCAGTTTGGCTTTAAAGCTAAACATGGCACTGACTTATGCATATATGCCCTAAAGGAGATTGTAACCAAATATAGAGGCAAAAACTCTTCAATCCTTATGTGCTTTATTGATGCTTCCAAAGCCTTTGACCGTGTTAATCACAGAAAGCTGTTTGGTAAAATGCGTCAAAGAGGGGTGTCTAAATACATTGTGAGAATACTGGCCTACTGGTATGCCCACCAGACTATGCAAATAAAATGGGGCAATAGGGTCTCAGCCCCATTTGGGGTTAGCAATGGTGTTAGACAAGGGGGAATTTTGTCCCCAGTCCTTTTTAATCTATATATTGATGATCTGTCTAAATAATTGAAAGCCTGTAACACTGGGTGCGTGATTGGTAATATTCTAGTGAACCATATTATGTATGCAGATGATCTTGTGGTCTTTAGTCCATCTAGCGCTGGTCTCCAGCAGCTCCTTACTGCATGTTCCGTGTATGGTTTGGAACATGACATTAAATATAATGCTAGTAAGAGTGCTGTTATGGTCTGTAGAACCAAAGAGGATAAAAGCCTAAAATATCCTGATTTTAAATTGCCTGACAACGATCTTAGTATCTGTAATAAGATAAAATATCTAGGGCATATTATTACAGAACAAATGACAGATGATGAGGATATTTATAGGCAACGACGCATGCTGTATATACAGGCGAATATCCTCTTGTGTAAATTTGGTGCATGTGCAGATGTGGTGAAGATGTCGCTATTTAGAGCATACTGCACACCCCTCTACACTGCGCACCTGTGGTCGAACTATTTAAAGACAAGTATGCAGAGACTAAAGGTTGCATATAACGATGCCATGAGAACACTGCTAAGGCAACCAAGATGGTGTAGTGCCAGTAATATGTTTGTGGCTGCAGGCGTCAGTACTCTAGAAGCTATCCTAAGACACCACATGTATAAATTCATTTGCAGGATAAATGACTCTAAAAATGTGCTTATTGTGGCCTTGACAAACATAAGGTTTAGCACTACACGCTACGAATCCCAGTTGTGGAGACACTGGTATCGTTGTCTCGTTGTACGACATTGATCATTTTTTACTCTGGATTTTTAACTTAAGTATTGTGGGGTTTTTAAATAAATATATAAATTATGATGTTTTTTTATGTGATTTACCATGATTTTATATATATTTATGATATTTGATATGCAATGCATTTTTAATGTAATGTTGCTTCTTGTCTGGACCTTGAATCCGTAATAAAGTTATTATTATTATTATTATTATTATTATTATTATTAGGACTGAGATATGGAGAAATGTCTTCATCCAGAAATGAAGATCCAAATTTCTTTTTACGGGAGGCAGTTGAGAGCAAATTATTGAATTCAAGAAGGAGTTAGAAACAGTTCTAATGGCCAAAGAAGTCAAGGGTTATGGGACTGGGGGGAGCAGATCAGGGGACTGAATTTGGATGTTCAGCTACAATCAGATTGAATGGTGGAGCAGGATCAAAATGATGATTTCTGTATTCCTACTCTCTGTTTTCTATGCTTCTATGTTTCTATCCCTCTGCTCTCATCCTGCTTCTGATCCTATAAACATCTTTTCTACATAGAACATAGAGTAGTACTTCACACGGATGGGTCCTTCAGTCCACAGCGTCCGTGTCGAATATGAAGTCAGGTTAAACTCCTCTCTGCTTGCATGTGACCCATATCCCTCTGTTCCCTGCATATTCAAGTGTCTTTGTAAAAATCTGAGAATGTCAAGTCAAGTCAAGTCACTTTTATTTCTATAGCACATTTAAAAAACAACTCTCGTTGACCAAAGTGCTTTACATTGGTGGAGGTACTAACGTTATACAACATTATTATTATAGATTATTATAGGTTCATAGATTAAGTACAAACATACATACATACATATAGCCCTCCCTCAGAGGACGTCAAGAAAGGCTTGAGAGTAAAGATGAGTTTTAAGTCGCGACTTAAAAGAGTCGATGGAGGGGGCAGTTCTGATGGGAAGAGGGATGCTGTTCCACAGTCTAGGAGCTGCAACCGCAAAGGCGCGGTCGCCCCTGAGATGCCAAGACCGCGGGATGTTCAGCAACCCCAGGTCGGCCGATCTGAGGGACCTGGAGGTGGTGTGGTGGGTGAGCAGACTTTTGATGTAGGTGGGGGCGTAAACATAAAGAAAGGATCCCAATCCAAAGCTTCACACCAGCACGTTGTGTCTCCAGTTACTCCAGCACGTTGTGTCTTTTTTTGTATATGTAAAAGCCTCTTAAAAGCCACCATCATACCTGCTCCCACCAGCACCCCAGCAGCACGTTCCAGCCACCTCCACCCCTCTCTGTGTAAAATACAGAGTACTATGTTTATATATTCTGCGGGGCTGCGGCAAGTAAGAATTTCATTGTTCTGTTTGGGACATATGACAATAAACCACTCTTGAACTCTTGAAACTTCCCCCTACACATATCCTTTGAACTTTGAACCTCACCTTAAGGCTATGCCACCTTGACCTTGCCACCCTGGCTAAAGGGTTCTGACTGTCGAATCTTTCTCATCCTCTCATATATTCTGCCAACGCTCACTTCTATTTTCTGATCTTTTCTACAGTTCCAATCAGCCTCCGGTCGCCAACCCCAGTCCTGTATGTTCCAGTTGTTGTCACGTGTACCGAGGAGCAGTGAAAAGATTTTGTTGTGTGTTATCCAGAAAGACAAGACACGATTACAATCAAAAGTAGACAGAAAATGCTGGGGAATCTCAGCGGGTGAGGCAGCATCTATGGAGAGAAGGGTTTCGGGTCTCGACCCAAAACGTCACCTATTCCTTTTCTCCAGAGATGCTGCCTCACCCGCTGAGTTTCTCCAGTATTTTTTGTTTACTTCCGATTTTTCCAGCATCTGCAGTTCCTTCTTAAACAAGTGATTACAATCAATCCATTTACAGTGTTTCGCTACATGATAAAGGAATAATGTTTAGTGTAAGATGAAGTCAGTAAAGTCTGATCAAAGATAGTCCAAGGGTCATCAATGAGGTAGATAGTAGTTCAGCAGCGCTCTCTGGTAGCGGTAGGATGGTTCAGTTGTCTGATAACAGCTGGGAAGAAACTGTCTCTGTATCTAGAGGTGCGCGTTTTCACACTTCTGTACCTTTTGCCCGATGGGAGAGGGGAGAAGAGGGAATGGCCAGGGTGCGACTCATTCTTAATTATGCTGGTGAGCTTGCCGAGGCAGCGCGAGGTGTAAATAGACTCAATGGAAGGGAGGTTGGTTTGCGTGATGGTCTGGGCCGTGTCCACAATTCGCTGCAATTTCTTGCGGCCTTGGATGGAGCTGTTCCCAAACTAAGTTGCGAGGCATCCTGATAAAATGCTTTCTGTGGTGCTTGTCCTGGAGCAGGCTAGTTCCAGGCAGTGGGGCTGCGTGCAATGTTCTCCAAGTTGCAAGTGGGCAGATTGCAACTAAGCCAACTCCCTGACTCCTGTCTGCTCTCCACAGTTTGAGGTCAAGTTCAACACTAAATCTTTCATCAACAATCAGTCAACTTTGACTTGGAAGGCAAAATCTTATTCAGGAATTGAAATTAGCCCTGGGGAAGTGAAGAAAATATATTGGCATATTAATAATCTTCCAGCCACCTTTCTTTCCCTTCAAGAAATTTCAGCCTAAGAAAGAAAAAAATCCTGAACATTCTAATATCTTAAAGGGTGAACAAAATGTGCTGAAGCTCAATATCGTCTTCTCTCAGTGAGCTCAGCAACTTTGAATGCTAAATAATCCTGTTAGTCAAAACCATGAATACTTGGAATAGAACATCAGACAACATTTGAACACAGCCAACTGTACATAACCTCCAAATGAATAAAGCACTGATATTCTCGGGATGGATGAAAATCCCAGCTTATAAGCAAGGCACGCAAAGGTAACTTCCTTATGGAATCAATTTGATCTCCCATGGACCAATCTGTAAATCCCACTGCGCCACGTCCAAATCCTCACGCAAATTGCTTCCTTCCCTCAATGGCCTCTGGGGAGAGTTCTTCACAGATACTGCTCTCGTTGCCACGGTTCAATTGGAAATCATTAATGGAATGTAAAGGAAAAAGTGCTCTCCAGCCTCTTTGAGGCATTCCCAGCACATCTCGAGCAGCCTATTGTATCGTTTGCCCACTTAACTTGCTTCTGGGTGCCTTGTACATTTTCCTTCTTCATTTTAACTCTGCAAAGAGGTACCTCAACACATGTTGGAGGAGCAGATTTGATCAGTTTGGCCCATTGATTATAAAGGGACATTATAAATGGAGAACCCAGCTTAGCTGGTTGATACAAGTATTTACGTCGAGGAAGGAACTGCAGATGCGGGTTTAAGACTGAAGATAGATACAAAATGCTGGGGTAACTCAGCTGATCTCTGGAGAAAAGGAGTAGGTGACGTTTTGGGTGGGTATGCTACTTCGGAAAGTCTGAAGAAGGATTCCGACCTGAAACGTCCACTACTCCTTCTCTCCAGAGATGCTGCCTGATCTGCTGAGTTACTCCAGCATCTTGTGCCAATACAAGTATTTATGTTCCACCTCACATCTCCATTTGCTTTGCATAAGGTTATGAAGTTCCATGTCGCAGGTGTGGAACTATTGTCCTGGCCGATATCTGCCTTACAATCAACATCAGAAAATGCATGTCTGCCCGCCCAGCATTTATGGAAGTTTGGGGTTTAGATTGTCTGGCAGGTTTCTAGATTGCAATGAGTCAGAGTCATCCAGGATGGAAACAGGCCCTTCAGCCCAACTTGCCCACACCGACTAACATGCCCCATCTAAATGTCCACCTGCCTGTGTTTGGCCCATATCTCTCTGAACCTATCCTATCCATATACCTGCTCAAATGTTTCTTAAACATTGTAATAGCACCTGACACAACTACTGCACCTCCTCTGGCAGCTCGTTTCATGTTCCTGCCACCCTTTGAGTAAAAAAAGGTTGCCCTTCAGGTTCCTATTAAATCTTTTCCCCTCACCTTAAAATTTAATTCCTTGATGAGAAATCCCTCCAGGTCTCTTGAGATTGGGGGGGTACGGTGGAGCAGCGGTAGAGTTGCTGCCTTACAGCTCTTTCAGCACCAGAGACCCGGGTTCGATCCTGGCTACGGGTGCTGACTGGACGGAGTTTGTACGTTCTCCCCGTGACCTGCGTGGGTTTTCTCCTTGAACTTCGGTTTCCTCCCACACTCCAAAGACCTACAGGTTAGAAGGTTAATTGGATTGGTATAAATGTAAAAATTGCCCCTAGTGCGTGTAGGGCAGTGTTAGTGTGTGGGGATCGCTGGTCGGTGCGGATGCGATGGGCTGGAGAGACGGTTTCAGCGCTGTATCTCTAAACAAAACTAAAGGAAACAGGCGCTCTACAAATGCACCTCTATCATTTCTTTCTTTATTGTGAGAAATTTCCCAAAAGGTTCTATGGGTTCTATGAGTTCTCTGTGGATTTGTGGTTCCCCTTCCCCATGTATCTCTGTGTTGTGTACCTGGCAACTGCCAAAAGCTTTGCTTTCTCTTGAAAGATTCCTGGCCATTTTCTTTTGCCAATAATCTTCGCAGTGGGCAGCCGTCTGCTTGCTGTGAGATTTGACTGGCAGTGGATATTGCGACACAGGCTTTGATGTGGAATGTTATCAGGATTTATTCAAGTGCAAGATTAGGTTAATATTTCAGCTTGTATATATCATGAAAAGGGACAAAATATATCACAAGAGTAGCTCCATTCAGAGATAAGCTCAAAGAGCTCAGTACACTAAAGCATGCAGAATATATGGCATGGAACAGGCCATTGAACCCAACCAACCCCTGCTAGCCTTTGTACTCCAATTGTGCATTCCCCAGCCTTCCTTAATCCTCCTCAATCAGTATATCCCTCTATTCCTTGCCCTGCATTTGTTTACTCTGATTCCCCTGTGATATATAGCTAGTCAGCCTCATCTTTTCATAGGTGATAGGAGCTGAATTAGGCCATTCGGCCCATCATGTCTACTCCACCATTCAATCATGGCTGACCAATCTCTCCCTCCTAACCCCAATCTCCCGCCTTCTCCCCATAAAACCTGACACCTTTTATATGGACCATTTGCTTCAGGTATTCCCTTTCGCAGAGACAGGACACAGAGTGCTGGAGCAACTCAGCGGGCCAGGCAGCATCTCTGGAGAAAAGTGACGTTCCGGGTCAGGACTCTTTTGCAGGCTGATTGTTGTAGAAGGGGGAAATATTGGAAGCAAAATAAAGAAGCAGGACAAATCCAGGTCGGCGACCGATGACCTCAGGCGTGGAGGTTCCCTGGTAGCAGGTTGTTGGGTGGAGGAAGGTGTGGGCCCAAGGAGGATATACAGTTGTGAACTGTGGAGCTAGTTCATGGAGTTCTCTACCCAACAATCTACCTATCAGGGAACCTCCTCACTTGAGATCATCTGTTGCCAGCCATGATTTGTCCTGTATTTTTTCACTCCAACTTTTTCCTCTCTGTCCCAACTACAATCAATCTGAAGAAGGGTCCCGACCCGAAACGTCACCTATCCATTTTCTCCACAGATGCTGCCTGATCCGCTGAGTTGCTCCAGCATTTCATGTCTATCTTTTAGTATCAACAAACATCTGCAGTTCCTTTTTTTATTAATCGCTATCGCAGCATTGTTCTGTGATGCCCGGGGAAAAAAGGTTTTGTGAATTTGCTGTTTGAGTATTGAGTAAAATTTTATATTAATAACTTCTGGCTTTGGTCTTCACTGCAAATGGAAACAGTGTTTGGAGCGATTCAGTTTACAAAGGCCGGCATTAAGTTCCCCTCTCCTTCCCTCCAACGCTTCTCTTAAGGCAAAATACACTTTCATGCATTCCTGATGGACATGAGCTTGGATTTCTGGTGAGGGTCTCATGAATCACTCCCCCAGCTTCCCCATCTCCCTTTAACAATATAAGTGTGGGACAACACATATGGGATAACGAAAAGTCAAACAATTTCAGCATTGCTTTCCGGCTTTATTATATGGACAGCAAAGCGACACAAAGTGGGAGGACTGCATTGCAATGCATTTAGACAAAGGGGAGAAAAGTGTCAGCAAAATTGTTTGCAGAATGGATATAAAATCTCCCATTGAGTTACTTGTACAACATCGAGACAGAACAAGGTCTCTCCTTGTCCTGTACAGTATCTATTCCTTGACCAACAAACAACAATGTGTTTAAGAAAGAACTGCAGATGCTGGAAAATTCGAAGGCAGACAAAAATGCTGGAGCAACTCAGCGGGTGAGGCAGCATCTATGGAGCGAAGGAATAGGTGACGTTTGGCCAAGGTATCCGACGTCAGTCACAGTAATATAGAAACATAGAAAGTAGGTGCAGGAGTAGGCCATTCGGCCCTTCGAGCCAGCACCGCCACTCGATATGATCATGGCTGATCATCCAGAATCAGTACCCTGCCCCTGCTTTGTTCCCGTATCCCTTGAATCAGTTAGCCCTAATAGCTAAATCTAAGTCTCTCTTGAATAACTCTCTCAGTCAACAGATACCTGCACTTGTTCGTAAAGTGAAACTTGACGAGAACAAGTGTGAAAGGGGATTAGAAAGGTCGAGACACTTCTTCAGACTGGTGACCAGAAACGTCACCCATTCATTCTCTCCAGAGATGCTGCTTGTCCCACTGAGTTACTCCAGCACTTTGTGTCTATCTATTGTCTGTTATTGCCTGGATGAGATGATGTGAAGGCCCATCATAAGAGGTAAACCTTTGGTTCATTCATCGGGGCATTGAGTATGAGAGTCGAGAAGTCACGTTGCAACGTTCCAAGAGTTTGGTTCGGCCATATTTGGAGTATTGTCTGCATTTCTGGTCACCACACAGAGGGCAGATTGGAGGTTTTGGAGAAAGTGTTGAAGAGATTTATGAGAATGCTGCATGGATTAGAGAGAATTAGCTATAAAGAGAGGTTGAACAAGCATGATTATTTTTTATGGAGTATCAGAGGTTGAGGAGCGATCTGATAGGAGTATATAATATTTATTTTTGAACTGCAGTTATATGTTCATAAGTGATAGGAACAGAATTAGCCATTCAGCCCAAGTTTACTCCGCCATTCAATCATAGCTGATCTAGTTTTCCCTCTCAACCCCATTCTCCTGCCTTCTCCGCATTGCCCCTGACACCCGTACATTGTGTGGTCAATGGGTTTCTTGCTTGTGGAGAACTTATTGGTTTGTGTGTGGACCTTGCGGGTCACGGCTGCAGCTGAACCTGGTGTCGGCTGTGACGTGGTGGTCGCACCCTCAACTCCCGGGTCAGGCGGCTTTGTTCACTCTGCTACCCCAGGGACGTGCGCACACAATCCATGCTGTGTTGCTAACGTGGTGTGGAGAACAATGCTCCTGTCTGGGCGAGAGTAATTGGCCAGTGAAAAAAAGGAGAGGTTTGGAATGTTACTGTGTGTTAATGTCTTGATTGGGTGAGCGTATGAGCATGTGTGTGCGTGTGAGTGTGTGTGCACATGTCAGTGTGTGTGCACGTATGTGAATGCATGTGTGTGTGAGTGTGAGTGTGTGTGCACATGTCAGTGTGTGTGCATGCAGTTGTGTGTGCATGTGAGTATGTGTGTGCATGTGAGTGTGTGTGTGTGCATGTGTGTGTGCATGTGAGTGTGTGTATGCATGTGTGTGTGAGTGTGAGTGTGTGTGCGCATGTGAGTGTGTGTATGGATGTGTGTGTGTGCGTGTGAGTGTGTGTGCGCATGTGAGTGTGTGTGCATGTGAGTATGCGTGCATATGAGTGTGTGTATGCATGTGTGTGTGTGTTAGTGTGCATGTGAGTGTGTGTGAGTGTGTGAACATGTAAGTGTGTGTGCATATGAGTGTATGTATGCATGTGTGTGTGTGCATGAGAGTGTGATTGCATGTGAGTGTGAGTGCATGTGTGCATGTGAGTGTGTGGGCATGTGTGTGTGCGCATGTGAGTGTGTATGCGCATGTGAGTGCATGTGAGTGTGTGTATGTGTGTGTGAATATGTGTGTGCACGTGAGTGAGTGCTTGGTTGTGTGTGGGTGTATGTATATCTCTGGAATGTATATGTGTATGTGGCAATGACCCTGTCTGGAATGTGTGTTGTTCTATTGACCAGCGGAGACGACTGAGAGCACAGCTTCCCAAATCCATCAACTCTGACCCAACTTCCCTCCTCTCTCCTGCTGGAAGCTCAAAATGATCAATTCACTTCGAGGTTTTGCTTCAGTGGCTGCGCTAATTGACACAAATTTAATGTATGATGATGTCAAACATTGCAGCAGAACTGGGGGGCGACTTGTCTGGAAATATTCGATTGCAACAAAGCCTACATAAGCGGTGAAAGGGTTAAGAAAAATTACTTGCACCTGTTTCAAATTTTCTCACATAGCTGAGTGCCCGGGGAGGAGGTTAGTGTGGGGGAGGGAGCGGATGGAAGGAGAGTGCGTTGTATCATGGAATGCAAACAATCGAGGGGAGGAAACGAGAATCACATCAACGAGCGAGACTGTATGAACACAACAGCAGCGGGCAACATAAAAGATAACCCTCACATTTCCTTGTCGTATGTGCCAGGCTGCTTTAGGATTAACCTTTCTTCCTTAAACCCTGCATAATTAAAGATAATATCACGGGCTGTCGGAATGAACTGTCTCTCGCCTTGCGCGAAGGAGGAGAGGAAGGCCAGACAGAAATACAATAAAAAATGCACCAGTTTTAAGGTCAAGACTGAGCCCTCAGGGTCTTTTCTAGTTCACAGACAATCCCCCAGTCAGCAGGGCAGTCTGGTAATAAAATGCGTGACCTCCGAGGCAGCAGAGAGCCCATACTTCAACCATGCCCCACTAGCTCTCTCTGAAGAGAAAATAAATTCTCTTCTTCATTATTAAAACACCACCGGCCAGCCTGGTAACACATATGTATAATATACATACAGATCAAGCAATAGTTATTTTATCTCCGTCTATTTCTTTATATCTACATCCTCTTTATACACATGTGTATGTGTGTGTGTGTTTGTGCATGTATCTATCTTTCTGTCCAGCATCGATCTACCTCTGTGAACGAGCTGCGCCCATCACAGACCCTGCACTGCGGAATTTGAAGCATTGCTTCCTGCTTTCAGCAGCTTCCTGGGTAAAGAAACTGCAGATTTTCTCACACAATGGCCGTTACTTTCATCCTCAGCCTTAGGTATTGATATCTTGGTATTTATTTATTTTTTAAACACGACTCCCTTTTCTCTTCTGCAGTATCACTGACGTAGCCCTGGTGAAATTAGTTCACATCTGATTCGCATTTTTTTTTCTCATTAAGGATGAGGGATAATTTTATAATCAATCCCGCATAATCATAAAACATGTCATGTCGGGAATGTTGCCAATGTTACGTGATTTCCACGTTGATCTGTCAGGATGCGGGCATCACTGGCAAGACCTATTTGCCCTTGAGAATGAGACGGAGAATGACAACAGTGGTGAAGGCAATGCCACTATAGCGCAGGCAGCCGTTTGATGTTATACACTTTACAATAACTGAATGACTTTCGCATTTTCACTGCACTGAGGTTGGACTACAAGTAGCAAAGCAACAATTGTTTCTTTGGATAGACACAAAAAGCTGGAGTAACTCAGCATCTCTAGAGAGAAGGAATAGGTGACGTTTCGGGTGGAGACCCTTCTTCAGACGGGTTTCTTTGGAGTCTAGTCTTCCAGAGATTCCAATGGTCCCATCGACGTGGGCACTTTTGCCGTTAGGGGCTGTGTTGCCAACCAATGTCAGAGACTGTGTTTGCAAATCTGTCATTGCAAGATTACACAAGTGCCAAATGGCGTCTAAGGCCCATGAGTGAAAGATCCCAGTGTGAACACTTTACCTTGCACTGAACACTATCCCCTTATCATGAATCTATACACTGTAAATAGCTCGATTATAATCATGTATTGTCTTTCTGCTGACGCAACAAAAGCTTTTCCCTGTACCTCAGTACACGTGACAATAAACGAAACTGTAAACTGTCCTCCAAGCATACTTGCTGATGCTTATATTTAATTCCAGTGCTGCATTAAAATGGTCCTCTCTGAAAAAGCCATCGTAATAAATTGGTGCTGCCTTTGATGCAGGAATTAATTTTGGAAAAATATAAAAATATTTCAACCAGTTAGCTACGGGAGTGTGAACTACTTGCTTTTGGATAGGTGAGCCAGTCGGATATAGGGAATAGGTTCTGGTCAGGAGATTTCTAATCAATGAACTACCATTCACAGTTAATGCTGAAACTGAAATATTTAACGTTGAAACAATTCATTAATTAACATGGCATCTCATTAGCCAGCGAAGCTATTCAGCTGCATTGATCTGAACTTTTATTGATCCACAAGAGAACCAGTCAACCCAGCGGACAAACTAAACTCAGAGTGCAAAACTACATCACGCTGTTGCAATGTGCCCACTCGAATATTCTGTGTTCCTCTGGGCAATCTGTCTTTCCCTTCCTCGAAAACTCCAGTACTGCGCTGCCTATATTTATCTTGCATTTGCTCATCCATCTGTTTAAATCTCTTGATTTGGAAGAATGAGAGGTGACTTGATTGAAACACACCAGATACTCGGAGATCTTGATAGGGAGAATGTGGAGAGAATGTTTCCTCATTTGCAAGAACGTATAGGAGGGATGATAGTTTAAAAACAAGGAATGACCCATTTAAAGCAGACTTGAGACAAATTATTTTCTCTCTGATGTCTGTGGGTTTTTAGATCCCTCTTCCTCAAAGAACATGGACATAGCATCTCTGAATAATTCTAAGGCAGAGGACAGGCTCTTGACCAATATTAGATGGGAATGCAAGAACTGAGGTTATGGTCTATCAGTCATGATCTTGGGGTGGGAGATTGCAACCTTCACGTGGTCCGCCCTGTTTCGACTAATGCAATCAACTCGACGTGCGCAAACGGAAGATCAAATAGAACAAGTTGTCCGACAACTTTAGGCCGTGCACGCCACACGAAAGAAGAAGAAGTCATGATCTTAAGGGATGACGGAACATCATCCTATTTCACACAACCATACGTTTGTATGTTGTACCATTCCCTACCTCTACCCCACTCAATCCCTCTCATTTCTTTCAATCTCACCCCTGCGAGATTTCCTAATCAGCGGTTCTGACATTTTGGTCATTGCCAGTTTTAATTACTGCCATAGTTTTTCACTGAGTTCTAGAACTCCCTATCTAAACCTTTCTCTCGTTCCTGCTTCCCTCATTGAAGATGCCCATTCACAGCTACCACTGAATAATATTTCGGTCACCTGTCTTAAGACATACTTAAGTCGCGAAGCCACTTGGGTCGACATTCAAAGAATGAACGTCATTGCTGCCTGACGCTGACACTTGAATCTGTCTGAGTAAAACAACGATCTGTTTAACATGGTTAGACCAGAGAGGAAACTGTCTTCCAACATCCTCTCAAAACTGCAATGTAATGTCCTTTTAAACATTATTCAACATTATTTATGCATCAGATAGTTTAAATCTCATACATAGTTAAATATTTTATGTATGTCTATACATAGCACCATGAACTTCCAGTCCTTTAAAGATTGTATTGTTCAAAACCTTCAGGAAAAAAAACATCGATTAACAGAGCAGCCCAAAAGATCAATATTCACTAAGAAACTGGAGATTAAATATTGATTTATTTTCCCACAATGACAATGAACCCCGACATCCTGTAGATGAACATGGTGCATGTCTGGCCTTTCCAATTGTGCCATTTAGTCTGTGCTGTGATTGGTTTCCGGCCATTAGCCCAGGTGCTCCCATTGCACCTTCCACCTGCAGAAGCAGCTTCCTTGTGAGCGAGGTTCAGCCAGGGTTCGTCAGGTTAATTATGAGCAGCCATCTTTGAGGGATGATTGAAACCACAACAGAATGCCTTTGGGTTCCTCGGCCGTTTTTGACGGCCCTCCAATGCTGTCCTATTCCCTCCGAATCTGGGACTTGCTGAGACCACAAACCAAAGGCCACCAGACATCCCAACCTCTCAGTCAAATGGTCATTCTTGGAAACGTGTACAGCTGCCTACAGATGTTTCTACTAGATCTTTCGGAATTCAATTGTCTTACACTCTCCGTATAGCTCCATTCCTTTCTTTGCTCCAAACATGTATTTGTCTGGACTTCTGAAAAGAGAGCAAATTCCCAAAATATATGGATTGCTAGCTTGCTTGGTTAACTGTAAATCCCCCAGTGTGTGATATGTGCTAGGATCAAGGGGGCAGTGGTGAAGGGGGATGGGAATAAGGAGAGAATAAAATGGGTTAGGGTTGGATCAATCTATAAATGGATGCTTGATGGATAGTGCAGATTAACTGGGCTGAAGGGCCTATTTACATGCTGTATCTCTCTTTCCCTCCTTTCTCTCTCTTTCTCTCGCTCTCCCTCTCTCTCTCTATGATTTCATCACTTTATGACAAATCTACCAATGTTCACTTGTATCACACAACAAAACTGACAACAATGTCAGGACTTGCATGGAAATCCTCACCTTGGTTTCTGCAGCTTTTATCATGGAATCACGAGAGAACACTAGGCTACATGAATTGTGAAAATATGGGTTCTGAGTGCCTTGATGGGAACGTACCTTGTCATAAACATCTGATTTGATGTTGTCTATTGTAATTCCCTCAATGCATATTTAAAAATACATGGGGTCTAATTTGATTTGTGAAGAACTCACTTGTTCTCCAATGTATTGCCAAAGTCATAGGTAGACAAAAGTGCTGGAGAAACTCAGCGGGTGCAGCAGCATCTATGGAGCGAAGGAAATAGGCAACGTTGCCTATTTCCTTCGCTCCATAGATGCTGCTGCACCCGCTGAGTTTCTCCAGCACCTTTGTCTACCTTCGATTTTCCAGCATCTGCAGTTCCTTCTAAAACATAATGCCAAAGTCCTGACGTGCACTCTCTCCGGACAATGCCAGACTTCTTGCCTTTAGAGTCTTTAGAACTTGAACTATTAGTTCTCTGGCACCAAGTAGAGTGGATACTAATGGCTGAACTGTAACTTATACTTAGAGGGACCTAGCGTTTGTACAAGTAATTGGCAAAGTAGCAAACTAATAACGTCTCAAACCTTGGGGTGGAGTAACTCATGACAACTGCAGAACAAATATCAACTTGTATTACTTAGACTGAGAATCATGAATTTAACAACTTGGATTTGCATCACATCTTTAAGGGCCTGTCCCACTTACGCGACTTTTTCGGCAACTGCCGGCTCCCGTCACAAGTCGCCGAAAAATTTCGACATGTTGAAAATCCAGCGGTGACCAGAACAAGGTGCGACTCTTTGGGCGACTACTCACGACCATACCGGCTTCATCCCGCGACATGGCGCCAGGGTGTCGCCCGTATGGTCGTGAGTCGTCTCCTCAGCCGCCCAAAGAGTCGTAGCGTCTTTCTGGTCGCCGCTGGATTTTCAACATGTTGAACATTTTTGGTGACCTGCAACGACCCACGATGGGTGCCGGCAGTCACCGAAACAGTTGCGTAAGTGGGACAGGCCCGTCAGCATATTAGGTGTTATAAGTGTTTTACTGAAGCATTGGAACACAGAAAGGAGGACGACCTGTGACCAAAAGCGATGCTAGAAGTAGGTTTCAGGGATGAAAGATATAGAAGATGATTAGGGAGGGAATTCTAGAGCTGAAAGGTTTGATAGTTAAACAGTAATTGAGGGGGAGCTAGTGACCTGAACTGTAGGAGCATGAAGGTCGTGGGGGGTTGTCGGGATGCGTGGGGTCGCACAGACAGGGAAGGTGAAAGTTGACGTTGGAATTAAAATTCGGAGAAATTTAGAATTGAACTCTTGAAAACAAAGAACTACTTAGGTCAGAAAATGTAGGGGGTGATAAGGTGTGTAGGAAGGAACTACAGATGCTGGTTTACACCAAAGATAGACACAAATAGCTGAAGTAACTCAGCGGGTCAGGCAGCATCTCTGGAGAGGATCTTAACCCGAAACGTCACCTATTCCTTTTCTCCAGAGATGCTGCCTGACCCGCTGAGTTACTCCTGCTTTTCGTGTCTATCTTTGGTGATAAGGCGCGGGTGGGTAGAAGATATGTGGATGTTAAACATGCTGGAGGCTGGGGGGGCAGTCACGGGTGCCATGGAATCACCGGGTCATGAGATAACAAAGGAATGGATGCAAGTTTCAACATCAATTTAATGATTCACATCAACATCCTAGTGAATCACAGGATGCAGTAATGGCAGAAAAATGCATTTCTGTGGGATTTGTTGATGCACTTCCATCCCTGTCAAATATTTTTCTGATTGCAAATAAATTAAAACCAATTCAAAGTGAACTTGGGCATTCTATGGTGGTAAGAACATGAGTTGGCACATCTACATCCACAATTGTTTGTTACAAATATGAAAATATCACACCCTCGTCATTATGTGGTGACAGCATTGTGAGACAAGAGCTTTGTATAATTCTCTTCCCCTACGCTCTCTAAACATACGAAAGATAATTTTATCTAAGGAATACTTTGCAATACCTTTGCTTTGAGCCCAGACCTTCCCACTGATGTCCTGTTAATATTGTGTGTGCCCGCAATACCATCTGCAGGGAGCACAAGGGTTGATTGTGACTGGGAGGTGTTCAGAGTGGGTGATAAATCAGGAATTGCCTGATGCAATAATCACCACTGAGGAAACATGCGTGGTGCAGGGTTATGGACTTGTATGCACACGTGCACCTCACGATGCTACACACACCAGAAACTGACTGAAGTTTAAATTCCTACATATGCCCCTGGGTTGCGCTGCGATGCTGCCTGAAGTTGTCTCCGCGAAAAACCATCTTGGTACTTGGTGGAGCCAATGAGAGCATGGGATAAAGGAACCCCTTTACAATAAAAAAATTGGGCGAATTCTGGAAAAAGGGAGAAATATTTTAGAAGGAAATGATAGAATTTGAGTGGTTTGGAACTTTATATCTGTATATTTCAATGTTATAAGTACGGGAAATAGTGGTTCAGCAGGTTAAGCAGCATCTCTCAAGAAGGGTCCAAAGTAGGGATAGACTCCAGTCTGAAGAAGGGTCTCGACTGAAATGTCACCTATTCATTTTCTCCAGAAATGCTACCTGACCCTCTGAGTTACTCCAGTATTTTGTGTAAACCAGCATCTGCAGTTCCTTCCTACATAATGAGCATGAAGGTTACATTATTAAAAAAAACATTAAGGTGAAATGAACAAAAAAGTTGGATAACAATCTACATTCGCCATGGTTCAGTTGACAGTGTGTTCTTGTTTCTGGGTTGGTGAACAGACCTGAGACTCAACACAAAGTCTCAGGCGATGTACAGGGCAGTTGTGAGAGAGTGCTGCTGCGTTAATGCGTGGTTCTCACTTGGATCAGATGTTAAACCATGGCTTCATCTGTCCCCTTCAACTGATATAAAATATTTCCCAAGTCATTATTTTGAAGAGCAGGGGTCCTCTGTGTTCTACTAATATTTATCTTTGCTCAGCTGGTAGAGATGCTATCTCTCAGCACACGTGACCCAGGTTCAATCCTGACCCCGGGCACTGCCTGTGTGGAATTTGCATGTTCTCCCTGTGACCGTATGGGTTTCCTCCCACATCCCAAAGACATGCAGGATTGTGGGTTAGTTGGCCTCTGTAAATCGATGCTAGTGTGTAGGGAGTGGATGTGAAATCGGGATAACTTAGAAGTAATGTCAATGGGTGATCGATGATTGGTGTGGACTTGGTGGACTGAAGGGGCTGTTTCCATACTTTATATTTCAATCATTCAATCAACAAGCAATCTCATTGCAACAACATTAAAATGGCTCTTTTTTTTTTTAACAAAAACTGTATTCAATTATTAAAAAATAATATTTACACTAGAATAAGCCAGAACCCACCATCATAATACAATACAAACATATATCCATAATAAACTATCATACAACTATGTTACAATACTTATAGAGGACACATTCAACCCCCTGCAGAGCCCAGCGGTCCTGGAACTCCCCCAGGGAGCCCGTGGACAGGGCGTATTCCATTACTAACCCCACCCGGGCATGGACGTAACCCCGGAAAAGGGGCAGGCAGCCGGCTCGGGTAAAGCTCTCCACCGCCTAAAATGGCTCTTTGGTCATTATCACACTTCTCTTTACAAGACCTTGCTGCCTGGACAGAAGGGCTGACATTACAGCAATGACTATATTTCATTGCCTGTGACCATTGCATTGAAATGTGGGCAACACAATACAAATGCAGCCTTTAATATAATCGTCTCAACTGGATCCAGAACAAAGGCACGTTGTGTACAGATATGCATATCACTAAAAATAGTGACACAGGCTCATAAGGCTATAAAAAAACGGTGAGGAGTATATTTAGAGAGAGAGATTGGAAAACAAGAGTTACGTAAAGCTGTTTGTGAATCTTTGCTGGACCAGGCCTGAAAAT